>AFIV01000413.1:0-77705 GCA_000223765.2 Zymoseptoria ardabiliae STIR04_1.1.2 | reverse complement strand
GGTGATTGAGAGGAGGTGGGCGGGTGGAGAGAGGGAGGGGGTTTGGGGGAGATGGAGGTGGATGAGGGATGGCTGGGACTGACCTGTTGCTGATGATGCCTTGGCTGTTGATTATGCGTTGCCTGTTCGGTTGAGAATGTGTGGGTGAGATGACAACGATCGAGTGTGGTGGTGTATTGACTCACCACGGCACATTATCGCTGTTGTATTTCGCATCCGGCTGATCGGCTGCCGAGGCGAGATATTTGAGAGACATGCCGACTTGCCTGATGAACGAGTTTCAATGAGCAATTCGAAGCACCGCCACCAGACAGGCATACCGTGGACGTTCAGCTAGGGCACACACACCATCATCAGTCCCAATGCAATCCCTCGTCGTTGGAAGCGTCTCGAAAACAAACGCACGAAATCCCAGCAGCATTGCTATGTGTCCATACGAGGTAACCTTGCCGTGCGGGACTTGTCGCACCGCTCGATAGACGGCCGAGTACCACGCGGCGGCTTCTTCGGAGCGAGGCATGTTCTTTGATTCCACACAACCTCACATGGCCGGCGGGGTGGTGTGACGATGACGATTGATGGTCGATTGATGACTGCAAACGGCAAGTGCTCACGGAATTGCGTGGTGGATTGCTTGATTTCCGTCATGACGCCAAGTCTGCTGAGTCATCGTCTTGTTGTTCCTCCCTCTTCCATCCTCACGGGACTGTGCTTTTCCCAATCCCGTCATTGCACACGTACCCCCTTGTCTTGACTCCCTGGTACCAACAAGGGTCCTCCTCCCCCCGTATCCGGTAATTGGTCCAGCCCTGGTCTGTCTTCGTATCACGAGACGACGGGAGCCTCACCTTTTCCCACCCGGACCGCACATGTCCGACTTCCAAGTTCCCTCTTCCCGACTCCCGACTCCCTACCAACTTGGACCCTTCTCGACCAGGGTTTGGCGTCTATAGCTGCACCCCTCGCGCCTATCGGATCGGATCTCACGGCACAGACCTGACACATGCCGGACATGTGTCAAGGGCTGTCATTGGATGCCACTTCACCCACACCCTTCTCTCCGCCCGCCGATCACTTCTCTCCTACTAACGGCGACGGTGGGTACCTTGATGCCGTGAAACTCAAACCCGACGCTGCTCTCGTCTCGACTCTCCGGGAATCCCCTCCCCCCATCTCGCTCTACCGCCTCGCTCTTTCTGTCGTCACCGACTCACCGAGCATGCGGTTGGTGCTGTGCTTGCATATCGCACCTTCGGCGTTAGACTCTCGGCTCTTCGCCTTGTGAGCCAATCCTTCCTCCCTCTGATGCAAGGCAAGTGAGGTACTAGTATACCATCCATCTCATCGTCGTCCATGTCTCCTTCGTGTTCCTCTCCATCTCATTCTCATCGACCACACCCCCTGCAACACACAATGGAAGGCATCACGCGAATCCTCTCGCGGTCCACAGCCAAGCCATATCGATCAAGAGACGTCCACGATGAGAAGATCCACCTCAACCGCGACGGTCATCTCGACTTCGGCCCCGACGACATGGAAAACCCGAAAAACTGGTCCCCCGCGCGAAGATGGTACATCACCGTCGCTTCGGTCCTCCTCGTCGTAAACGCTACCTTCGCATCCTCCGCTCCTTCCGGCTGTCTGCCCAGCATCGCAGAAGAATTCAGCATTTCCACCCAAGCCGCCGGTCTGGTCGTCACCATGTTCCTCCTGGGCTACGTCTTCGGCCCGCTGTTCTTCGCGCCGCTGTCGGAATTCTACGGCCGACGATGGATCTTCTACATCTCCTTCGTGGCGTACATCGCCTTCAACTTCCTCTGCGCCTTCACGCCGACGTTCGCCGGCTTGCTGGTCGGGAGATTCCTCACCGGAACGATGGCGGCCGCAGCATTGTCCAACGCACCGGGTGTACTCGCGGACATCTGGGGTCCCATCGAACGAGGAAGCGCACTCGCCGTCTTCTCCATGATGACCTTCATCGGTCCCGCCATCGGACCCGTCATCTCGGGTTTCTTGCAGCTGAAAAGGGACTGGAGGTGGTCCTTCTACGTCTTGATCTGGTTGGCGGCACTCACCATCCCGACCATGTTCACCATCCCGGAAACCCTGCCCAGCCAAGTCCTCCTCAACAAAGCCATGCGCATCCGCAAGGCGAAAATCCCCGGCTACGAAAACGTCAAAGCGCCCGTCGAAGCGACCGATCGCACGCTCCTCGGGATTTTCAAAGTCGCCCTACTCCGGCCTTGGATCATCCTCTTCGATACCATCTCCCTCCTCTGCGCCATCTACGTCTCCGTCGTCTACCTCTTGGTGTACATGCTCTTCTCGATCTATCCCATCGTTTTCCAACAGCGACGAGGTTGGAATCCAGGTGTGGGAGAACTTCCCCTACTGGGATACGTCGTCGGTGCGTTGTTGGGAGGAGCGATTGTGTTTTACAATTCGCATTTGGAGAGGAAGAAGACACTGGCGGGGTATAAGCGCAAACCGGAGGATCGACTGCCGTTGGCGATGATTGGTGGGGTTGTGTTCCCGATAGCCATGTTCTGGTTTGGATGGTGAGTTTCCCTGGTTTTGGACGAGCCCGTCGTCTGAGCCATTGCTGACGATTTGTGATCAGGTCGGGCGAATACGACTCGGTACACTGGATCGTACCGTGAGTCAATTTCATCGACTCTCCAACTCCAACCGCACCGTGCTAACAATCAACATCTGCAGAACCACGGCAGGCGTCTTCCTCGCCACGAGCATCATGCTGATCTTCGTCGCTTACCTGAACTACATCACCGACAGCTATCTCCTGTACGCCGCTTCCGGTACGTCTTGTCCAGCCCCCCTGATCCACCGCACAAGACTGACAATTATTCCCTCGACACACAGCTCTCGCAGCCAACACCGTCGGCCGCTCCGCCATCGCCGCCGCCGCACCCCTCTTCACAGACTCCATGTTCTCCACCCTCGGCGTGGGCGGCGGCGCCTCTCTCATCGGCGGCGTGGGCGTGTTGCTCGCTCCGATTCCGTTCGTCTTTTACCAGTACGGCGAGGCGATACGGAAGAAGAGTCGATTCGCTCCCACGGAGGAGGAGGAGGAGGAGGAGGAAGGGTATGTGAGGAGGGGAGTGGGGGATGTGGAGAAAGGTCGGGGTGCGGGTCCGGATAAGAGGAGGAGTGATCTTAGTGAGGATGCGGAATTGGATGATGGTTTGGGGGTTGCGATGGATGAGAGTGAGGTGGAGAAGGAGAAGGAGGATGAGGAGGAGAATGAGGAGGATTTGGTCAGTGAGGGGAATTCGAGGCCCGGGACGGCGGGGGATGGTGGAGGGAGGGGGAGTGAGAGGGATGGGAGAGGGTGGAGTAGATCAGAATCCTAGGGACGGGGGTGGTAGATGTTTGAATGTTTTTATGACTTGGGAGGTTTTTGTATGAATTTCTTCTAGGCGACGGGGCAATTATTTACGAACACAAGCGAGGATTGATTGATCGGGGTGTGAATATCAAGTGTTTTTCTTCTTGTTGACTTGAGAGTGATTTGTTGGTGGTGTGATTTTTGCCTTTGTGAGATCCGAGCGGAGGGAGGGCTTGCCCGTGAGACTGACTATATATCCCTCTCCCGTGATCACCGTCCAAGCAGCAAACCCATCTGCATGCATAGCTCTGCGTACGGACGGACGGTTCGATTTTGACTTTCTTCCAAGAGAGAAGACATCATCGTGGTGCCCTACCTACCCATCCATCCATCCATCCAGCACACCTACCAGAACGGAACACCCGTCCATTTTGCAGTTTTTGCTCCCGCGAGGGGGAAATATCGGTCGTGAATTTTTCGAAGTCGGATTCCATATTTTTTTTTTCTTTCTTTTTTTCAATGCCCCATTGGAGTCGTGGCCATGATTTTCCGGAGGTCAAGGGGTTTTCGACACGTGCAACGGGTTTTTCGTCTACTCCCTCGGGATGCGATGGGCGTGAGGACGGAGATGGAGGTTTCTTGGAGATTTTTTTCGCGGGTCTGTCGATGTAGTGTGGAGATGGAGATGGAGATGGAGGGTATTAGTCCGCGCCTTCTTTCATGCGCCGTCTGCGGTGGTGCGATCTTTATTCTCCTGGAGATTGGGATGGCAAGGCTGGAGGAATGTCTTCTCTTGAGGTGGGGGGCGTGGCGGGCTTTCGGTTGGACCATGGGAGGGAGAGGGGACACGCAGCACTCTGCACATGTCGTTTCGAGAGAGTACGATGTGCCGGAAAGTATTCGAACGATGGACACGGTATTGTCCGACTTCATCGGATATCGTCGGTACTGAGTGCCGTGCTGCCACTCATCACTCCTCACTCATCCATCTGCCAAGCATACTCCAGCGCCTCGCGATCTTTCTTCCGGTTCCTCGCCGCAAACCACTTCCTCTCAAATCCGTTCCCGCGATCCACTCCGTCCCACCTCCACCCGGGGCGTATCCCATATCGATTCGGTTCAAACGCACCCGCATACTCCTTTCCCTTCCTCGCCTTCCCACCCTTCACCCTGCCTCCCGCCTGGCTCTTCTCCGTCAACATCCCCGCCATGACATCCCCCCACCTGCTCCTCCCCTTCAACTCCTCATTCATATCCACATCGTCCACCCCCCTCGCCACCGTCATCCCCTTTGCCTCCCTCAACTCCACCCTCCTCTCCTCCGCCATCCGTCTCTGTACATCTCCCTTCGCGCCCTCCTCCTCCTCCCTCCTCTTCCTCTCCGCCTCAGCAGCCTTATCCTCCACCTCCGCCTTCTTCGCCGCAACATTAATCCTCCGTCCACTCGCATCCCGATATATCGTCTGTTGCGCCAACCCCCCCATATCCAGTCCCGCATCCTTCATCGCCGCCATTTCCGCGTCTTGCTTCCTCTTGACCGCCGCGGAAACTTGCGCTGCGCTCTGGAGTCCCGCCGCGGCGCCGGACGCCATGGCGGGCGCGGTGTCCGACCTTCCTTCTACCACAGCCGGCGCATCATCGTCCCGCTCCGCTCGCGCCTCCGCCTCCTTCGCCGCCGAAGCGAGAATCGCGTCCGCGGCGGCTTGCTCCGAGTCTGTGGGTGCGGAAGTGCCGACCGTGATCCATTTCGCCTTTTTGGCTTTCGCGGCGGGGATGGTGAGGCCGCCGACTATGGTGGGGGTGTCGTCTTCGTCGTCGGAGTCGTTCGTGCCTTTGGGTTGGGTCCAGGTGTCGACGTCGTCGTCGGCGATGGTGAGGCCGGAGGGGGAGGGGGCTTTGGGTTGTTTTCGCTTGCGCTTTTTGGCGGGTGCGGCGGGGTTGGAGGCGGAGAGGTAGTGTTGGGCGAGGTAGTCGGCGAGAGGCATTGTCCGGGAGGAGGAGAGTGGTGGAGTGATGGAGTGATGGAGGGATATTGGTGAGGTTGTGAGACGGCGCATGTGAAAGAAAGGTGCGGAGGAAATCGAGAAGGTCCGTGCACGCTAGCGGCGAAATATCTTGAGCATTTGCCGTTTTGAGTTCGCTCTTTCTTTAACATGCTCCCATGATCATTTTGATGAAGGAAGAAGACTCCAAGGGATTGTCGACAAGCGGTCGTTGATGAGCGATTCTGACGATTCCAAGACCTCACGGACTGTCTGTCAGCATGAAAAGACCCGTCGGAGTCACTCTTCTGCTTACGATAGGTGCCGCTATCATTCCACGACCACTTCGCCCATTGAGGTCAACATTCAAAGCAGCATTCTACCGTCTTCGCGAATCATGGGAAAACCTCACTTCTGCCTCTTTCCTACCCCAGCGACAGGCCTGCACCTTTTCGCGCGACCCTACTCGGCATGAGCTTTTTGCATGCTGCCGGAGACCGGTGCGTCGGAAAGTGAGCAGAAGAGCGGAATGGAGAGAGGTACGAGGACGGTCGCCCACGGAGGGTGATCTGCTCGATGCGATGAAATGTTCGTTTTGCTTGCTTTCACTGAGCCTGGCCTCGTTCTGTCAAGCACATGCGTTCTTCAGCAGTAACCAGCGATATAGCATGTCAGTATTCTACGGGACAGGCGCCCACTCTCAGCATCATGCAGGGTGGACCATGGATCTTCAACAGACTGGGTTGTCGCGAATGATTCCGATGGCCTTGCGGACAGGACATGACGCTCGTCGGGCTTTGACGGTCCAGCACGTCGGAAGTATTACTGAGATGTACGATTGTCCAGGAATGCCTGGTCTTCCTTCAGCCGTGCGAAGGATGGAAGACGCCTGGATGAGTTCCTTTCATCAGTCGTCTTCTCCCTACATTGACATCATCGCATTGGCTCGAATGTTCATTCAAAGCGCCGGCCGTCTGAGCTCAATCCTTGCGTTCGACTGAAGATTTTCCCGCCTCGGCATTGAATGATGCAAGGTGGGAGATCAGACGTCCCGGGGCACGCCCTGGAGCTGATGGAATAAAAGAGGCGAGCCTGCCCCCGTTGCGAGGACTGAAAAACCATCGACCCGCCCTCCAGACCTCCACGTCTGCCTGCAACAGTTTTCGCTCACCGCAAACGTCGTTTCACATCAGAGACTTCCGTCAACATGAAGTCCACTATCCTCACGGTGTTTTTCACTGGCCTCATCGCTCCTGTGCTTGCCGCACCGGTACGCTTTCCTTTTGCAATTCAAGCCCGTCGTCAACATTCCCACTCGCTAACACGCCATCGCTTCGCACAGCCCACGCCACTCAAACTCGATGCACAGGCACTGAACTCACGAGTAAAACCTCTCATCATCTCTCAGCGCAGCGCATCCTATCACCGTCCTCGCTGACGCGGGAAAACCTCAGGAAACCACCACCACCCCCGCGCTTCCCTGCTGGCACGACGCCTACGAAGACCCCTACTGCCTGAAAGCTGCCTGCATCCCGATGGGTGTCAATTGTGGAGAATGGTAAGAACCAGTCGTCGCTTCTCATCTGATCGGTTGAGAATCTCGAATGTTGTGCTGACCGAGGGTCCTTGCGCTTGATTTGCAGTTCCAAGAGTAACTGGTGCGCGTGCTGGAATGAAGGCGAGCATGATGGTGGGATTTGCAAGTCTTAGTGGATAGGACAGAGAGGGGCAGAGTGCAGCAGCAAGTCGTTGGTTCTGAAGCATATCGGCTGGAGATTAGTGGCAAGTGAGTCAATTGGTACCATGCTTCGCCGCACCAGAGACAGCTGCCGAACGAGACGTTGCTGCTTCCTCAGTCCATGATGCTTGCCATCGATCTTTCTAGAATTGTGTATGCAAGGCTGATAGGAAGACCCGCCTACCGTTCGTCCGCCCTACTTCCAGAAGTCTTCGACACAAAACCACGAGCACAGCCCACCTTTTGGACCCGTGCTCCATTCAACTCTTGTCTCCTCCTCAAGGAACATCCCCAATCTCATCATGAAACTTCCTCCCCTCCTCTTCGCCGTCTTCATCGGTCTCGCCGCTGCAAAAGTACACCATCCCTTCCCTACACACCCACCTTTCTCGCCTCACTGACCCCTCCCTTCCTCGCACCTCCAGGGAAAACCAAAGGAGTCCAAAGACGAAATCTCCTGCCTCAACCACGACGACGCATGGTGCCAAGACCAGTGTCTCAAAGCCGGAGCCAAAAAGGGCGGAATTTGGTGGGAGACACACATCTTCCCTCGGCCTGTGGAATGGCATACACGAGAGGCATGCTGATTGGAGTCGTGTCCGCGACAGTGACAAGAAAACCATCGTCTGCGACTGCGACTATGGAGACGAGATCCCTTGCAACCACGACGATCCGTATTGCTATCAGCAGTGTAAGGAGGCGGGGGCGAAGAATGGGGGGAGTTGGTAGGTGATACACACATCTTTCGTGACCTTTGGTGACCTTTGTGACCTTGGTTGGACTGGGGAGTCGGATTCTGGGGGGACGAATGCTGACCGTGGTCGTCATGACAGCAATGCGAAGACGAGCGTCTGCGACTGCGATTATGGAGGGGATCAGCCGCCGTGCTGCAATTCCGTGGATAAGAGGGAGGTGGGGGGGATGTTGCTGTGATGTCGTCGAGGGTGCGGATAAGGGCGGGAGGCTTTGTGCTTGGGAGGGGGATGTTTGTAGATGGCCATTCCTGAGGGTGATTTTGACTGCTCATGATTTCTCTCTCTTCGTCTTCTCTCTTTCTTCCTGCGTGTCTTGCAGCGAATACCAACCAGTGCTCTTCTCATCGTGGTGCTGAACCCGAATTATAATTTATCGACCATCTCTGCTGGCTTGTCGTAGCAGAATCTCTTCATGTTGACAATAAGAGGTAGCATGTGGTGGGCGAGTGGCTTCGACCCTTAGTTCGTGTCATGAAAGGAGGCAGATCCCAGCGATCCCAGTACACGATGCCTGCACGGCAAATCTTCGTCCACTCGAACCTCTCCTCTCGAGCCTTGGATTGTCAAAACTGTCGCCGTATCCCATCCTACTCTCACGATCCTTCCAAACAGCAAACGACTCCACTCCGCGTTCGGCTCGCCCGCCGATCTTCCCAACCTCAAGCAGAAAAGAAAAAGATGAAGTCTACTCCTCAAATCCTCCTCGCCCTGGCGCTCGCCATCCGCCCCATCACAAGCTGTCTCGGACCAGGAGGTGCGTCTCCCAACACCCCTCCTCTTCGCAAAGCTCTCTCGAAATCAGTCTAACCCCCTCCGCCAGCGTACTGCGACATATTACACCCGTGCTGCAAAGACTTGTACTGCACTCCGGACCGCGGACGATACCGGTGCCACAGTACGTGTCTCCTCCACCTACACACACGAGGACGACGGCTTTCCACTCACCTCGTGCGCAGCTCGATGTAACCTTTATGGCGGCTGGTGTCCCAGGGGCCAGAAGTGCTATGCCAAGGAGGATTTCAGCACTGGTATTTGTGAGATTTGTCCTAGAGATGGAGGTGAGTGCATGAGTCCTGTTTGGGGAGATGAGTCTCGATGCTGATGGGAGATGTGGTAGAGTATTGTCTCATCGACCAGGATTGCTGCCAAGGCAAGTGTCGGGCGAATAAGTGTCAGGTGAAGTAGATGAGGGGAAGGGAGTGGAGTCGACTGCGGCGATGGTTTCTTGGTCGTTCTCATCTCCGGTTGTTGCTAAAGGGAAAGAAGAGAGTTGGGAGCTTCTTGTGGCCTGTCCGTGATGTCTGCAGGAGGGATCAAGTTGGGGTGCGAGTAAGCTAAGGTTTAGCTTCTCCTAGACGGACGAGCAATCTTCGTTGGTCTCGCCGCTTGCTCGTCGCAAGGTGCTTCTCCTTCGCCCGCTGCCCACAAAATCTATGCTGTCGTTCGTCTCTTTTCCTCTTTGTGTCTTGCAGCGAATACCGACTGGTGCTCGTCTTCTTGCGGTGTTGCAATCGCACGATGATTTCCCTCTGAAGCTACATCGTAGCGGGATCTCTTCGTGTTGACGAAACAAGGGAAAAAGGAATACGCAATATTGAGGACGTCCGATGCCGATATGATCTGTCGGATTCGGATTCGGATTCAAGTTCAGAGTACGATTGAAAGGTCTGATTGTCGAACACTTCTTTCCAATTGCTGACATTGGACGCTCGCCCCGTCGCTCCGAGGACGGATATTCATATATGTGCACCACAGGTTGTCAAGGACAAATCGCCTCATAATCACAAGCGTGACTCCGGCTGAAGCGATGACGGCCACCACCACATACGATGCCTCCTCGCTCGCACACTTCACATCGTGCGCTCAGGAAAGGCGGGCGAACCGCATCGATCCGCGAACACAGAACAGGCCATGACCCGTGAGCAGGGTTTGGGTTTTGACAGAAGTCACGTTCTCTCCTTCTTGCTCGAATTTAATAGCCAACGAGACAACGATTCCCCGGCTATCGCGATCACTCCACCTAATGACGGGCCAGACATACACACTACAGCCGTTCTCCTCGAGCGTTTTAGCAAGTTCCGAGCTCGCGACGCAGGACTTCCTCGTCTCATTATCGCGCGCTGTATCTGACCTGGTTCGAGCTTCCCTGGTAACAAATCCCCTGGGGTGCTGGGATCTCGAGACATTATCACTCAGAATGCCAGGATTTCAAAATGACTTTTAACGTGAATGACGTGGCGTTTTCCTGAGCAGCGATCACGACAAGTGCCGAGCGCAAGGAACGACACAAAGGTGACTGCCCTCCTCGACTGTTTGTCCCCGCAGCCTCCCATCTGCCTTCGATCATCGCTGCAGCGTCCTACTGTAAGCCTCCGCATCCTCTTCCTTTCTTTCATTTATTAACACAACGACACCACAGATCACGAAGTACAACACAACAATATACGAAGTACAACAACACACTTTCCGACCGACTTCGATCAACCAAACATCAACATGAAGGTCTCGATCATCGTCGCTACCATCTTCGCCACTCTGGCTTTCGCCATGCCTGCTGTCGACCAGGACCTCGAGAAACGCAACACGGGAGATGTGCCGGAATGCCAACGCGACGACAACGGGGACTGCTACGGCCATCACTGCCAGTGTTAAGCTGCCGCATCGTCAAGGTCCACAGAGCACACCGCGTTCATTTTCTCCCGCGGGTCCAATGCACTAACACAAGACGCAGGCCAGCGAGTCGCCGACGAACGGTCCCGTCCAGGCAAGCCGAGGTACTGAAGTTCAACAATCACAATGTTGTTCTCCTGGGCTGTGCGGTGGTGAGGGAAAAGACTGGTGGTTGAGATGGCGACGTTCTTGTATTCTTATTTTTCCTTTCTCGAGCAGCGTGTTGGAACATGAAAAGTTGTGTTGTGCTCTAGGATAGAATAGAATCGCTTGAGTCTTCGAATTGACGGAGGCCTGCTTCGCTCAAGACGGAGGTGAGGAGGAAGAGCGATGGTTGTACGGGGAGGAATCCCTCGTTTGTCCTTTCAACAATCGTTTTCAAAATCTACATTGGTCAGACTTCCCAGCATGTGCATACGGCCTTGGAGAGCTCGCAAGCATCATACTGTATGAAAGCCTCGTGTTTCGACATTTAGTCGCTCGCCAAGCGGAAGTTCCTTGATTGAGGACACAGCCTGTTCGTGAAACGTATGCAAAGAGGAAGTTGGGTCGCGAGGAATGGTTTTGCTTCTCCTAGACTACACGGGCAAACAATCTTCATTGGCCTCGCCATTCCGGTCGTTGCAGTATGCTTTGCTTTCTCCCGCTACCTACAATATCCTAGGTTCGCCCCTTTCCCATCAATTCCAGAAGCATAACAACAGTGATGATGAACGCCAGGGGAGAGCACAGAAGCGGAGAGTTGGCAAACAGGGGTACTCTTGTGGACCGCCGAAATCGCTGTCGTACAGACTAAAGCCGTACTGGCGAGTGACGGACGAGATTTTAGCCTTTAATTTTTCATGTTGTCACACTGTCGACAAGAGACCGTGCAACCCATTCGAGACATTTGGACGGAAGCGTCTTGCAGTCACAGCTTCGAATAGCTCCTCCTTTTCTCGAATCACCTGTCGTGAAATTAGCATATACAATATAAGCCGCACAGTAGATCATCTGACTTACTTCGTCTATCAGCCAGACCACTTTTCTCAAATACTCCGGACTTTGTTTAGTGAGACTAGAACGGTTCCCTTTATTCATACGATCCAGCAGTCCCTTCTCTGAAAGTGGGGATAACTCGCAAGGGTGGCCATAAAGACGCTCTCGCAATTTTCTTACGCCTGGTCCGCGTATAATGTTGCCGTTTAGGATGTTCGTCGCTTGCAGGAAGACGAATCGTAGGGCGGCGGCCCGTATACGAATGAGATCCTTGTCATCAACTTTTTGGTCCGAACGCATGACAAACATGGGATGAAACCCATTGATAGCCATCAATTGCTTGCCGTCTTCCAAGGTACGGACTGTCACTTCACCAAAGTCCTCGAGGGACGAAGAAAGCGATCGTGCAAAAGTATGAGGACTCCGTCTCGTTTCAGTCTGACATAAAATGATAACGTCCGGCGCGAGCTCATTGAGCACAAGTTTGGTGAGGTCGTAGGCCCGGCCATCCTGGCTTGCTTGCCAGTCGTGATGTTTTTGCTCTTTGTCTTACGTTCTGACTTCTTTGCTCCGGAACGGGCGGACGTCGAGGATACATGTATTCTCCCAGTTCCTCGCGCAACAAGATGCTCTTTGCAGCTCCCGGTCAACTCGCTGGATTGTTCGGGGCAACTTGTCCTCGTAGAAGGTCGATGCCTCGGAGTGTGTCGGCTCTAGCAGGATGACCGCAAGATCCTTGTAGCCTCTAGAGAGCTCTACTGCGTTGGCTCTGGCAACGTCGGATGCACCCAAGCCCTTAGAAGCGTTGTAAAGAATGTCGCAGTGGCGGTCTTTTATGGCAGCGTTTGGCAACTCAACAACTGCGAGAGCATTGAGAGCCGATTCGAGCTCGTCCAGATCATCCCAGTCGAAATGAAGGCTTATGTCTTCTAAGTCGGAAGTGATGTCGGTCGGAGGTCTCAGCGCGGAACGCGAAATCAGCACGACGATGAGTCGGAATCGGATTCGGGATCGGAGGCAAAAGTCCAGGGTTTCGCTATCAAAGAAATCGCGACTTCCGTTGGAGCATCACTCTGAGTGGACCATCGTGCATCCAAGACACTTGTTGTCGAGAACGGAGGGGCCCATCAACGCTGGTCCGGCCGATGCGAAGACAGAAATCACGGCACACGACGCTCCTCTGGCCGCCCATGCGCTCACCACACGCGGCGAAAAGCATGTGATACACGACATGGAGTAATCTGCCCTTGGACTCTGGCAGTGTGACTGGGGATCTCTGGCAGTGTGACTGGGGATTCTTCCTGGTCGTAACTACCTTAAGCAGAGATCTGATCGGAGTCTCCTTCTTGCACGCACGCAGCCAGCACGGCGGCGGCTATGAACAAGCTGGCACATATCCAAGCGATTTTCTGGCCACCACGTTCCCCTCAACCAGCCATCTGTCCATATTGCTCGGAAATCATTGCAAGGACCCGCATCGTTGCTGCCATTCCGCGCAGTCTCTGTCTTGGAGTAATGCTCTACGCCCCTGGCTGTCAGCTTACAAGGGCATCCCATCTTCCTGCTACCATGGGTTTTGATATTGGGATCCTATCTTCTCCGGGTGGTATTTCTCGTCGTACAGAGTAGGTCCAATGGATTACTCACCACATTACTCCAAAGTTCCCATGCATTACTGGACATGGCCTGAGACTCGTTCAAGGGACGGAGACGGCGCTCAGTTCTCGCTCCGGGAACAGGGCCTTTGCTGCTGCCAGAAAAGCCAGAATCACTGAACGCTCCTCAAGGGTGACACCGACAGTCCTGTACCAATGCGAGGAAGTGGCGCCACCTGATCAACGCTGTGGGTTATCGAGAACGAGTCCTCATGACTGTTCTACCTTACAGTGGACTGACTGCATCTCGGGTCAGACTACGCATTAGGTTTAGTCGAGGTGTAAGGAAAAGCGATAACTCTTTCTCGAGAGTCGCTTGTATTGTTCCATTCCGCTCACCCCTTTTCGTCCATTCCACTTATAATCCCGTCCGGAACTTTCAATATGAGCAACGGGCGTACATATGGCCGGAGACTGTCAACATCTGCGAATGCGAGCATCAATTCCGCCACAAATTGGCTTCAATAGGCTTGATCTGACTTTGCTGGGATCGTGTTATTCCTGGATGCCGCTCCAATAGCTCTGTGTCCACGGCGGGGCTGTACACCAGCCTAGACCATGTCGCAGAAAGCAAGAGTCAACCAATCTCTCCTTCTGATGAGATTTCAACATATAAGCACGACCACAGTCCGCCTTCCTGCTTTGCTCCTGACTCTTCGTCGCCCAACAAACCGCTCCGAAAACAACTCTCAAACAAAACAACATGAGGCTTATCAGCATCTGCACCACCATCTTCGTCGGCTTCGCCGCCTCAGTCCTCGCAGCGGTACATACTCCAAGGTTTCTCCTGCTGCCCGAGATTTCCATACTGACATCCGCCTCTCCTAGGACATTCCCTGCGCCAGCGTCACCCTCGACTGCGTCGAACCGTGCAAGAACGCAGGATTCCAAAACGGCGGCACTTGGTAAGAATATCCCACTCTTGCTAGACAAGACATGAGTCTAACCTGCCCGCCATGGGTGACAGCATTACGACAACCAAAGTCTGCAACTGCGATCATGGACAGATTCACGACCCCCCACATGAAGAGCATCCTCCGTGTTGCGGAAGTGAGGAGTGATCGCCGCGGTCGTTACTGGGCACTTCGTGATCGGCAGCGTGCGAGTACGCAGTGGAGAAGTGGCGCGGCGGATGTCAGAAGTGTGCTTCGCTCAGGTCGGAGATGAGGAGAGACGGCGATGGCTGGACGGGGAGTAAACCTGGGTTAATCTTTAGTCCGGCTTCCCAGCATGTGCATACCGCCATAGAGAGCTCGCAGGCATCAGACCGTATGGAAGCCTCGCATTTTATTTAATCCCTCACCACGCGAAATGTCCTCCATCTGTGGCACTGTTTCGCCATCTTGCATTGATACTTCCGGGTGCACACCTCCAGAAAGACGACCGAGATGAAGCTCTCAATCTCCGCCGCCGCGGTCACAGGTCTACTCACCCCCGTCGTCCTGGCCGCTTACAAACACCACCACATCTGCGCCGCTTCACAGACGGTGGATCGCAGCATCGACTGTGGCAGTAAACACCTCATCGCCATCTGCGCCCACAACATGATACCCGACACCAGAGAGATGGCATGCGAGCAGATTTATTGGTTCCAAAACGAGTGGCATTTTCACAACTGGGTGTCCACGAATGGCTACACGGACGACCCATGCGTTGTGAAGGGGAGTGAGAACTCGGATCATGCGGGCGACGGTTTCTGGGCTTGTGTCTTCAAGTGATGCATCGGTCTTCATCGGTCAGCAAGGATGTTGGATGCTGCATTGTGTTGGCTTGAAGTGTTGGTACTTTTGGGTGGAAGGTCGACGGGCAGTGGATATCTGTCGATCCTTTCGAGAATTTCCAATACTGTCTCGTTCCGCACACTTCTTTGCATCTTCCCCGTCTAGCCATTTTCATTTTCACAGCATCTCACCTCAAGCAACAACCCCATCCCTTCTCAACCTCTCCACTTCGCCCTTCTCAATGCCAAGCACATCCATCAGAATCTCATCGGTATGCTGACCCAACGTCGGGGGCGGCGTGCGAATCGTAGGATTCGTCTCGGAGAACTTGACGGGTGGACTGACGAGCTTCATCGGACCGCAGGATGGATGCTCGACGGAGGTGACCATGTTGCGGGCGGTGACTGCACATCGTATCAGTGCTGCGCTTCCTCCAAAATAGGATGGCGTGTATGGAAGAGGTCTTTCACTTACCATGCTCATCCTCCAACGTCGTCTTGACATCATTGATCGGCGCATACGGCATGCCACTCCCCTCCATCACTTCCAACCACTCTTTTGTCGTCTTCGTCCTCGTCACTTCACTGATCAGCTCCTCCAATTCCTCCCTCCTCGCTACACGGTCCGCGTTCGTATTATACTTCTCGTCCTTCGCCCACTCCAGCTTCCCCAACCTCTCGCACAAAACGCCAAAGAGTCGATCGTTCCCGCCACCCAGCATGATATCTCCGTCCGAGGTAGGGAAGCCCTTGTAAGGAACAATGGATGGATGAGCAGTCCCCCATCGTCCTGTGTCCGGCTTACCAGAGATGAGGCAGGAGGAAGCGATGTTGGCAAGAGTGGCGATCTGGCAGTCGGCGAGGGATACGTCGAGGTGTTGACCACGACCACCGGGACGGGAGCGGGCGATGAGCGCGGCCATGATGCTGTTGGAGGTGTAGAGTCCTGTCGTTAGGTCGGTTACTGCTACACCGACTTTGGCGGGAGGGCCGTCACGGTGGCCGGTTATGTGCATTAGACCCATCTCTCTGAGGACATGCAGTGTCAGTCGGATGTCAAGGTAGAGAGAAGATGGGGAAAGAGAAGGAGGACATACGCTTCAACCATGACGTCGTAACCAGCTCGCTTCGCGTTCGGACCTGTCTGGCCGTAGCCTGTGATACTGGCGTAGATGAGTTGCGGGTTGATTTTGGAGAGCGTGGCGTAGTCCATTTTGTATTTCGCGAGGGCGCCGGGGAGGTAGTTTTCTACAACGATGTCGACGTTCTCGACAAGCTTGTGTAGTATTGCAACTCCAGAGCGAGATTGAAAGGAGAGTCCGAGTGATTTCTTGTTGCGGTTGACCTGATATCGAGGTCAATGAACGTTGGTCCGATGGATGGACGAAAGAGGCATTCGTACGGCTAGAAAGTAGGCGCTTTCGCCTTGACCTTGCCTGCCGCTTTGCTCAGTATACGAGGCATACGGAGGCCCCCATGCTCGTGTATCATCTCCGCGAGTCGGATGCTCAATCTTGATGATGTCTGCTCTGATATTCGTCAGGCTTTGAGTTCAGCTTCTGGTCCTTGTGACTATTCTTACCCGAGATCTCCCAGTATTTGTGTGCAGTATGGCTGTGGAATGGATCAGTAACAGGCTTCCATGTTCGAATATATCTCCACAATGCTTACACCAGCCAATACTCTCGTCATATCAAGCACCTTCAGACCCGCCAATGGCAACTTGGAAGCATCCCCGGCAGGAGTCGCTAGACATCTTCGCTGTGGGATTGATAACGACGACGGCTTGAAGGCAGTGATCTGAAGGAGCAGCCGTAGAGGCCGTTGAAAAGACATTTGATTGAACAAGTCACTCGTGTATGTATATCAGAAAGGACGTTATATACCGAAATGCATGAAGTGAAGTCGTCTTGCCCGACGTCGCCTCGGCCCGGCTAAACCATTGATCCGAGATCGGCCAACATTTCATGGCCCCCACGCATGTGAAGCGTCAAGCATTGATGACACCACCATCAATCCAACTCATATATCGCGACGGGACTGTCCACCTCATTCAATCTTCCACATCATACCCATCGCCCAGCATGTTCACCGGCATAGTAGAAGCGATCGGCAGTACGAACATCAACCTTATCCACCACCATCACCACAACTGACGCAAATCTCCCTCTCATAGACGTCTCCTCCCTCATCTCCCACGACGACTCCTCCTCCGGCGGCTCCGGCACCTCCCTAACAATCTCCTCCGCCTCCTCCATCCTCTCCGACTGCCACCTCGGCGACAGCATCAGCATCAACGGCACCTGCCTCACCGTCACCGAGTTCACCGCCGACAGCTTCAAAGTCGGCGTCAGCCCAGAAACCCTACGACGAACGAATCTCGGCGACCTCAAAGTCGGGTCGGGCGTGAATCTCGAACGGGCGGTCAGTAGTTCCACCCGTATGGGCGGGCACTTCGTGCAAGGTCACGTCGACACTGTCGCGACGATTGCGGAGAAGAAGGAGGATGGGAATGCTGTCACGTATCGCTTGTCGCCGAGGGATAAGAGTGTGTTGAGGTATGTGGTGGAGAAGGGATATGTCACATTGGATGGGGCGAGTTTGACGGTCACGGCGGTGGAGGATGGGGAGGAGGGGTGGTGGGAGGTGATGTTGATTGCGTATACGCAGGGGAAAGTGGTGATGGGAGGGAAGGGTGTGGGAGAGGGAGTCAATGTGGAGGTGGATATGGTGGGGAAGTATGTGGAGAAGAGCGTGGCGGCGTATTTTGAGGGTGCAGGGGAGGGTGGAGGAAAGGTGTTGGAGAAGATGGTGAATAGGTTGGTGGAGGCGAGGTTGGCGAAGCAATAATCGAGGCGATGTTGAGCGCAATACGATTTTTGGTCGACTGATGTCATTAACGTAGGTTCAAGGCGCTGACGACTCAAAGAGCGGAACAATATCGTATCGTTTAGCGTACACTGCTGGGCACCGTCCGACCTTGCCGGCCTGCTTACCAGGATGCTGCCCAATTACGCCTGGGAATGCCCCTGAGCCTTCAAAACGAGCGACCACTCCGACGTGCCAACACGCTGATGAGTGAACTTATTACGAGTACCGAGAATTCAAGATATGGGCTATAGAGCTAGCCCGTAGCTTCGAAAGGTGATGCTCCGCCACAAGCGCTCCCTCGTGTTTGTTCGCGGACTTTACAAGCGTGTCCGCAGCGATCAGCCGATGAAGACTAGGATATTGCACTGCCCCCGTGCTCTGTCCCCGGTGCACCTACTGCTCTCTTGCACTGCCCCAAAACGCTACCCTGGCCGCAGATGTTTCAGGGCGCACGAGTCGTTTCAGAGCGACATATATAGCCAGCGCCGTGCTGCTGCTCGACGAGCTACCTTTCACTCACCACAATCCAGCAGATCAGTTTCTATCTGACAGTTCGTCGACGACCTCAATCCTACCCAGCCGTCCAACATCCTCCTGTCAGTCATCAACCATGAAGACCATCATCCTGTCTTCCATCATGGCCTTTCTCCTTGCCGCCGTCCCACTGGTCTCTGCGGACTGCGACGTCGCGAATTGCCGCTACGCCCACGGCTCGCCTTGCAACTGCGACGGTGTTCCCGGAACGTGCGACACGACTGGGTGGCCGGTACGTTGGCTTGTCACACTCAGTTGACTACTCACCACTGCCGAAAAGCGCTAACTTGGTTCCAGACCTGCCACGCCTGATGGCCTACAACAACAAGTCCATCATCGTGAAGCGACGCGTTGAAATTGGTTCATGTAGATGTACCTGACACCCTGCTCGTTGTGTCTGTGTTGGCTGACATGTCGGCAAAAGGCGAAATCGAAACGAGGAGATTTGGCGACTGTGAGATTGTGTGCTTGGGCTCGAAGCGTGCGCGGACGAGTGTTTTCTCATCATCGAACACTACATACACTTGGCAAATGAAAACGGTCGTGGTTTCGGGATGTTCACCGTCTTCTGATCTGTCGTTCCGATGTTTCGTGTTGTATAGTCACTAACACAAGTGTTTAAAGATGGCGCAGGACCGCGTGTGACCGCTGGCCAATGTAGACGGGTCCGCCTGCTGTCCTGGACCACGGGTGGCGAGCTTCTCAGAGCGTGAGGCGAGGTGGCATGTCCTGTAGAGAGTAGGCCCATCACCGCTCGGGCAGAAGAGCTCTGCTAATACCTCCTTGTCGGGTCGTGCATCGTAGTCCGGCACAGCGGAGAGCCAGAAAAGCATCCATACACCCGTGACCCAGTCTTCTTCTTTGGCCGTGGAGCATTTGCGAAAGGTAACGTGACCAGAACTGTTGAGAGGGCACCGGCAAGAATGGCTCAAGCTTGCGCAACACAGGAGTTCTCATTTCGAACAAACCATTGCTACCGGAAAGTTGTGCCAGACGCACTTTGAATATTCTGACCTGTCAATCCCCCTCTCACCTCTCAAACCTTCACCCACAACCCCACAACCCCCTTCAAATACTCCACAATCTCCTCCCCGCCCAATTTACTCTCCCCATAAACCCGATCCACAAAACTAATCGGGCACTCCGCGACCTTGAACCCCATCGCCTTCGCCCTCACCATCATCTCCATCTGAAACGAGTACCCTTTACTCTCCGTCTTCTCCATCACAGCGCTCAACACCTCTTTCCTATATAACCGAAAACTCCCCGTCAAATCACTCACCCCCGGCCGGAGAACCGTATCCGCGAAAAGATTCGCCCCGCGACTGACCATCTTCCTCTTCAAGTCCCATCCATACACCCCTCCGTCACCCGCATACCGCGTTCCGGTCACAATATCGTAGTTCCCCTCTTTCTGCGTGGCGATCATACGCGGGAGAAACTTCGGATGGTGGGAGAAATCGGCGTCCATGATGATGACGAAGTTTCCGGTCGCGAATTGTAGGCCGTGGACATAGGCGGTCCCGAGGCCGAGTTTGCCGGCGCGGGGTTTGAGCAGGATGCGGGAGACGCCGTAGGCTTTGATGAGTTGTTTTGCGATGTCTTGGGTGCCGTCGGGGGAGCCGTCGTCGACGATGATGATTTCGTAGTCGAGGTTGCTTTGGGCATTGTTAGAAGGAGGGTGTGTCGGAATTAACGAGCGGAGACTTACTGCTCGGTGAAGGTTTTGTTGAGGAGCCAGACGATGATGGGGAGGTTGCGGCGCTCGTTGTAGGTCGGGAGGAGGACGGAGTACTTGTTCTTGACGGCCATGGCGGGCGAGCGAAGCGAGCTGAGTGAGCGGAGGTGATGGTGGAGATGGCGGTGGTGGTAGTGTTCGGGTCCTTGTAGTCGGGCGATATGGCAGAGAGGATCGATGAAGCCCTTTCTGGGTATAGGCGGTCAAAAGAGCGACGTGGGTCAGCGTTGGATGGAGTGAAGTTGATCGCGTAGATTGTCGAGGTGAATGAAGTTGCATCGGAAGACGCGACCTCCTTGTCTCCGAGCCAGCTGAGGTGGCTAAGGTAGACCCCGAACGCTTGGCGACGGACACAGGTCCGGTGCGATCGCATGCATGGACATGCAAGAGACATGGTTCGTGCAGAAAGCGGAGAGGAGCGAAAGCACAGCCTATTGCACGAGAAACCTGAGAGACAAGCAATGAATGCAGTCCACACAAGAATCATTCGTTCTTACTCTTCATAGTACAAGTCCACATCCCAGTCTTTATCGCAGAACAGAGACGGCACATCACCATCCCATCCGTCTGCTTTCAAATTCCCGAAGAGTCCCTCATGCCTACCATTAAGAACCAAAACTCCTGTCTTTACCAGAGTAGAGCTCAATCATCCATCCCAACCCGGAATCTCATACATGAAGTCTTCGTGCGACCTCATCCTCATCCTCATCCATACCGGCGTGACGTCTAGTGTCCACCGTACTGCTGTCCCCATCCACCTCGGGAGCCTCCATATCCGCCATAAGCCTGGCTGAATCCACCAGCGCCATAGCCTCCATACGCGCTCTGCTGCGCCTGCTGACCCTGCTGACCTTGCTGTTGGCCATGCGAACCAAGTCCTCCCAATCCACCATACTGGCTCTGGCCGGGAAATCCAGGATATCCGCCTCCAAACGCTGAGTGCTGGCTCTGCGGTGGTGGTAGTCCGCTTCCAGCCTGGACATTACCGGCAGCACTGTTAGCGGCGGAGCCAGGACGGCCAGGTTGAGGAGAGGGACCGCTCTTAGCAGCCGTCGATGGGTCGGCAAAGGCTTTCAGAGAATCATCTCCACCCTGCTGCTGACCATATGCGCCTTGCGTGCCGAATCCAGAGGAGGTGCGCGCGAAAGGATCGTTCATGCCGCCGAAATGGCTCTGCTGGTGAGACGATGGCTGCGCGGACTGGCGGCCGTAGTCATCAAGACCGCCCAGGCCGGATCCGCCCATGCCCGAAGCGCTGCGCATAGAAGCTTGCTGGTTTTGGGCAAAGGCGTGAGAGTTGGCGGGAGAGGCCGAGTGTTGCGGATCGTAGGCTGACTGCTGCTGGGCGTATGCAGACTGCTGCTGACCGTAGGATGTTTGCTGTTGACCGTAACCTTGAGGAGCGCCGTACATGGCTCCAGCTCCGACGGCACCTTGCTGCTTCTGTTGTTGTTGTGTGGGGTACCCACTCGCGCCACCATAACCAGCATGGCTATATCCGCCAAACTGATTAGCGTACGCTTGCTGGTATGGACTGTTGTAGTACGGATGTCCGTACGGGAAAGCCGCGCTGGCACCGGGAGGGTAGGCACCCTGTGGCTGTTGCTGATGGCTTTGAGCTTGATGCATCGAGTGCTGCTGCTGAGGGTTCGCCATCGTGGGGTTGGGAGTGTTGTGACCAGAGCTGGGGGCTTCGTTGAAGCGGGATGCCTGTTGAGTGTCAGAAGTATTCGACGAGATGAAACGCGTGTTTTGCTGCTCAGATGTGGATGGCTGGCGGTGATGTCCCTCAGATTGATAGGCATTGTGAATAGAGTGTGCACGAGCCTGCATCTGCTTCTGTGCAGCGTGCATCGCTTGCAATATACCATCTCGCTCCTCTTCATTCTCGGCGGAATCGTAGAGCTTTGTCAAATCATTGTAATGAGAAATACTGACCTGCTGTTGCGACTGGGCGGCGAGGGTGGAGTCGTTCTGACCCGCACCGAAGCCGCTGGTGGAGCGCTGTTGCCCGATGGTGGGATCCTGCTGACCCTGTTGCTGGCTGCGCAGATCATGCTGCTGCTGCTGCTGTCCGTAGGAGCTTCCGTAGTACTGGTTGTAGGCGTTCCTGGACTGTTGCGGATCCGCCGTGTAGTACTGGGAGTAATCGCTCGGTGCGGATGACAAACCTCCAAAGCCTGACTGAGACTGCTGCTGTTGCTGATGTCCAGCATACTGGTCGAAGCTGTGTTGTGCCTGGTGGCCGAACGGGTCGTACTGCTTCTGCTGCTGAGCCTCTTGCTGCATGCCCTGTTGTCCATATCGGCCGTACTGGTTGTAGGCCTGGTTCATTTGCTGATCTTGTGCGATGTTCTGAGCCAGCGACGGGTCCTGAATTTGTTGCTGGTTCTGAGCCGATGCTGGTGGAAGCCCAGGTGCCTGCTTGGGTGTGGGAACCGCCTCTGGCAGATCTTGTGCGCCGGAAGCCTGTCGCGGCACTGGAGGAAGCGAAGTGCGTGGCTGCGATGGCGGCGAGTGTTGCGGTGCATGGCGAGTCTCTGGCTCTTCACGCTCCTCATCAACATCAAGACCAGGCTCGCCGTTCAAGCCCATGCTACCGAATTGTACCGCGGCGCGGTCCACAGCGTTGTGTCCTGGCATAACGACCGCCTCTTGCTGTTCCAATACTCTGCGCTGGAAGCTGGCACTGCGAGCACCGCCAGCGCCTGCCAGACGGTTGTTGGCGCTTGTCGCAAATCCTCCCAGCGGCGGACGACCAATCGGAGCTTGCTGAGGTAGAGGGGTGAGGTTACGTGGGTCGATCGATCCGGCGGTGCTGGCGACTGTCTGCGTAGCTGGAGGGTTCGACTCGTCCGGGAGGTGCTCGACATTTGCCTCGGTCAATGGATCCTGAGATGGAGTCAACATATCCGTCTGTGCGGTAGCCGGACGGTCTGAAGGAGTCTCTGAGACTGGCACATCTTGTGGCTCCTCGACTGATGGGACCGGTGCGGGCTCTTCCTTTGGCTCCTCGACAGGCGCAGCTGGCAATGGTGCAGGCGCAGGTTCTGGCTGCTTGGTCGTCGAGACCTGCTTCGGAACCGCAGGAGCTGGCGCAGGCTTCGGCTTAGCAAACATGCTCGCCCAGCTCTTCTTCACGCCATCTGGTATCAAGCTGCTCTTCTTCTCCTCCTCGGCGGCTGCTGGTGTGGTATCCGTCGTGCCGACATTACCCCATCCACTCTGGCTTGGATCAGCCGCATCCTTGGACACATCTGCGTTGGACTCATCCCAGGAATTGTTGGCGACTTCGGTAGTGGCCGCAGGAGTGTCCCACGCAGAAGATTCAGTCGTAGGGATTGAGGTAGCACCGGGAGCTTCTGTTCCATTCGTGGTCGCGTGACCGCCTCGGCCGCCGCGTTGTCCTCCTCTGCCTCGCTCGACACCTCGACCACGTCCACCACGAGTCCCATCAAGGCCACCTCGACCACCTCGGCCGCGAGGAGCAAATCCAGGCTTATCGGTCGCTCCTGCAATGGTGGAATCTTCCTTCGCTTTGGAGCGTGCACGATCCTTGCTCTTCTTGACTTCGGCGAATTGTGAGACTTGACCTTGAGTAATCTTGTCGACACACGAGGGAAGGTCGCCGTCAGCTTCCTCCAGGGCAAAGACGAGATCGGTGTCGGTCCAGGTGGGGAACATGTCCTTGAGCATGCCGAGTTCGACAGAGTACTTCTTCTTCATCTCACCGAGTGCGCCCTGCTCTTCCAGTGACTCTTCCTCGAGTGTGACATTGTCGTTTGTCGTGCCATTGGTTTGGTTTCTGCCTCCGCGAGGACCACCGCGACTAAAGCCACCTCTGCCTCCACGAGCTGAGCTCCTGCCCCGCGAGGGTGGAGATCTGACGTCGGCTTCCGACATTGTGTGTGTGTGATTGCGGTGTTCTGGGTGGTATGCTGTGACGGCGATGCGAGATCTGATAACAACAGTGCGCGAACTGCTGCAAGTGGAAGGGGAAGCAAGCAAGCCGGCTCGGGAGCAAGCAAGACTCGCTGACGGATGCCTGAGGAGTCCTTCGATGGATTGCAAGTGAAGACGACGACGCAGAATGAAATGTCTCCGCGACAGAGTGGAAGTGGCGGTGATGCGATCGAGGGCGGTGATGGATGGATTGTTCGGAAGGAAACAGAAACAGGCACAGGAAGTTGTGTTGCAGCAGTCTTGCAGAAGCGCAAGGGCAGCTGCGAGCGGTCCGCACGGCTCTTCCCGACGCTACAGAAGTTTAACTGGTGGCTGGCTTCACCGTCCTTCAAAATCATTCACTCGCTCTCTCCCACTATCAAACCTTCTTCGCTTCCCGTCACGGCCGCTGGGACTGGAACTCGCGCATTCACGGAGTCACATGATATCTCCAGCATGCGCGTGTTTCCCGTCAGACCATGTTCGCACGCCACACCCACACTAGGATGAGGTCCTCAGGCGTGGTCCAAGGCTTGAAGTCCCTGGCTTCCAAGCTCCACCCACAGCTACCGTTGACTGCGCGAGAGAGCAATTCACTCCTGAATACTTTGACGTCCTCGTTTCGAAAGCATCTCGATGAGGCCCATCCAATTACTGCCGAGGAAGAGACAAAGTCCGTCGCCAAAGGTGTCAAGGAGGAAGCCAGGGCTGCCCTTCGCATTCACCACGGGCAGTCTGCCGCTGCGTCCGCGGATGATCACTTGACCAAGCTTCTCACGAACCCTCTATTATCGAGACGCGGTCGTGAGAATGTTCTCGACTACGATACGGCCAAAGCGGAACTTGCAAGAACCTCAAGCCAGGATCCCATGGAGCTTCTGGAAAGGTATCAAGACCAAGGTGCCGCCTCGTTACCGATCGCGACTCTTTGCCTCGACACTGTATGGGCTTATCTCTTGAGTCGTCCAATCGAGGAGAGGAAACAATACATCAAGTCAACCGAGCCCGGACGGCGAGCGCTCCGCTGGTTTCTGGCGACAAATTCCTACGAGTCCGAACGTTTCTGGAAGTCGAAGACGTCTGTCTTCACTGAGCGCACTACTAAACTTCTCCTACTAGAGGGCCGAGAGGAGACCGTGTGGGATTGGCTCTCTCTCGATCTCCCCAGCCTCGAGGCAAATGAGGAGCTCCCAGCAACTGAGCAACTCACGCCAGACCAGGCCGAAGAGCGGGTAGCAAGATATACATGGCGGAGTCAAATCCTCGACGTCATGACCTCTCACAAACTAGCCTCGGACGAATATACGTCGTGGCATTATAGGGGCCCCACCTGGCCAACTACGGACTGTCTCCACGCCGGGATCGACGTATGGATCAGAGCTTGCGAGTTGAGGCTATCCGTAGACCGCCATCACCATCTTTACTGGACGCCCCTCAGAGGCTTATACGCCAAAATCGTGGGTGCGACAAGACATCGCAACCGATTGCGCCGAGATCTCGACGGCGAAAAGTACGACAAAATGTGCGAGTACGTAGAATGCATAAGTCTCCCAGGACACCCTGTTTTCGCGATCTGGCCGGGCATTGTTGCAGCGGAGTTTCAGCTGTGGCATCCCAAGGGTCGCCGGCCGCTGCCGGCCTATCAATGCCTACGACCCCACGGGCCCACAGGTTCCGTTCTCCGCGCGCCGCAGATTGTGCACGAGATGTTAAATAAACCTCGGACCAAGACGGCCATGTTCCACACCATTGCACGGACGATATACGAGCTACGTCGCCAAGGTCACACGGACAAGGCCACCGACTTGGACGCTGCCACCAAACACCTGTTTCACGACTTTGAAAGCTTTTCGTCATACCGGATGTCCCAACTCGAGAGGGACGATCGCAGGAGCGGCGCGGACACTGACATGCGGCCGGGAATCAAAACATTTTCATTCGGACGCTTGGGCAATCCCGTACCAAGCCTGACTTGAAACAGGTGCCGTCAGCCACACCCGGGGACTTGTATCGATAGCTGAACGTCAACACGTCCTTCCAATCCAATAGACCAAGTCTGGACTCGGCAGCTCAACCTCGTGCCAGGTCCGGAATGCAGCGCAACCGGGCAAGTACATCTGCATTGGAGCTGGACCGTCACCCATCCTCCGGGTTTTCGCGATCGAATCAATAATCCGGACCCTGCACGTGCCCAGCTCGAAACCAAATACATCGAGAAAGGATTAACCGACGCATGCGTATGCGCATTCTCTGCAGCATCTTCAGGGCAGATAACGCCGACCTCTTCTGTCCATGGCTTTCAAGCTTGAGTTCTCGCCGCCTCGCCATACGAATTCCGTGTGCAAATTGGCGCACTGCTGGACATTTCCCCGGGTATGCGGTAGGGAAACGAATGGACGTCCAGAACTACATGCCGGACAGGTACATCGGAGACGACCTCATCCTGTCGGGTCCGAGTGATTTGGGTGCGAGGAAGAATCGCATCATTCCCGTTGGGCCGAATAAGTGTATTCAGCCGACGACGTTGCGCGCGGCACGTTTTCAAAGACGTCAATGCCGCTGGTCGAATTGGCAAGATCCCTGACAGCATGATACGTTTTCATGAATCTACGACACGATCCTCCACTCCAAATCTACAAAACGATTCAAACGACCTCAAGCCGTAGCCCTGACACCCTCCCAACGCCGCCAACTTCCATCGACCCGGTCCTCCAACTCTACGCCTCATCCGCCCAAACATCATACCCAAACGTATCCTTCATATTCACAAACCTCGTGTGCCGTCCTCTGGCAACCTCATCCACCGCCTCGAAGTCCTCCTCACTCAACTCAATCTCCTTGAAATTACTCTCAATCCGACTCGGCGTGCTACTCTTCGGCAGAACCACATAGCCCCTCCTCAGTCCCCACGCAATTAACACCTGCGCGAGCGTTTTTCCTCCTTTTTCCGCAATCGCATTCAAGGTCGGGTTGGTGTTGACCTTCTCACCCGTGGAGGGGACTTGATTTTGCGATCCGAGAGGGGAGTATGCCGCGGGAAGGATGTTGTGAGCGAAGCAGAAGTCGACGAGGGCGGAGTTGGGGAGGAAAGGGTGGATTTCGATTTGGTTGACCGCGGGAGGGATTTTGGCGAAGGAGAGGAGTTGTTGCAAGCCGGGAATGGTCCAGTTGGACACGCCGATGGCTTTGGCGAGCCCGGTGGTGTAGAGTTTCTCCATTGCGCGCCATGTGGGTTCCGGGTTGGCGGTCAATTCTTCGTTGATGATGTACTGCCCTTTCTCGTCGAGCGCGGGCATGTAGTCTGAATTCTTCTCCGCTGCAATGGGCCAGTGCACGAGAAAGAGGTCGATGTAGTCTGTTTTGAGTTTGGCGAGGGAGGACTTGATGGACCACTCGACGTCTTCGGGCGAGTGGAGGTGGTTCCAGACTTTGGTGCAGATGAAGATGTCCTTGCGGGTGATGGAGGGGTTGGCGGAGAGGAAGTCCGCGACTGCGTCGCCGACTTCGGATTCGTTTTGGTAGAACCAGGCGCAGTCGAGGTGGCGGTAGCCGGTTTGGAGGGCGGAGGTCACGGCGGTGTAGGTCTCGCCTTTGGCGCCCTCGTTGGCGAAGGTGCCGAAGCCGATGGCGGGAATGGTTACGCCGTTGTTGAGGGTGAAGGTTTGGGGTGCCATGATTGTGGGATATTTCGCGGGACGGGGGATCGTGTGAGAGTTGACGAAGAGACAGAGTTGTGTTGGAAGAAAGAAGATGAAAGAAATGGCAGTCTTGCCGAGCCTTACCTCTGACTTCGCCCATCCTGCGCTCGCCAGTGACGACCCTGCTCACCGCCGTTCATACCGCAAGCTCGTTCTCAACTTTTTTCGACGCCATTCTCGTCGTCCGTCATGTCATCTCCATACGTCGACGTCATCCTCTCCGTGGGATCCCAGCACCGAAACGTCCGCCACGCAGCAAAGTGGTCCTCAGTCTCATGGCCGTATTGTGGATTCTCCCCACCGTGATGGAGAGTCTTTTCACAGAGATAGTGAAGAGAATTGGTCCGAGAGTGGACAAAGAACAGGAGTTGATGTCATGCCGAAGAAAAGACGACAGTTGGTTCGGTGCGGTCTATCTTCGGCTACACTGGCGTTGGTGACTAAGCAAGCGTTGACCACAGACATCTTTCGCTCACTTCTTCGCGCTCCACTGACATCCACCATTTCCATCAGCTCAGGGGACTATTGGACATTCACTTCCGGACGATCACATGCAAGCCTCATAGCTTATCGCAATTAAGCATGATCTGCTCGTGGCCGCGATGGATCTCCCTTTCGGCCCTGTTTGAGGATTCTCTTCTTCTCTTACGACACGTGCTCCACCAAACCCACCTCTTCTGGTCCTTTTGAAGATCCTGTAGCAGGGCTGAACACGAAACTGCTTTCTCTGCCGGGGAGATGAGCACTGGAATGGATCCTGGCCGGCAGGATGACATCTTTCCGTGCGAACTTCCGAGCTACGCCATAGGTAGTGGTATCCACCATAGCAGGATGCTGATCCCACCGGCCTATCGATGCCAGTCTGTTGAACGGGATTGGCTCGGATGTACGTTCTTGCACAGCGCATCTTACTCCGTTGATTGTCCAAATTTGGCTGGTTGACCTCCCCGGATGCAATGGCGATATGAAACCATTCGCTAAAAGCCCCTGTTGAATGTAGACAACACACTCATGCTCCCACATGGTGACCTCATCGTTCAGATGAATCCCATCTTATCGGGAACGAGTGGATTGTTTCGACGACGACGAGAAGCTCAACACGTGTAGGTTTATTTATTTACTACACTCTGAGAGATCCCACTTTTATCCTGTTTACTCAACTCTCCTCCTTCCTGCCTTTCTCATTTGATTTCTCCAACATACTCATCGACATTGCTACTTTCAAAATATTTCCAACAATGCCTGCATTCGACGAACGAGACTTTGGCGTGGACGCCTTCCGCGCGAAGAGCCACCAAAGCAATCACGACGATACCAACTACGGCGCAGTCGAGGTCCCCGCCACTCGATCCGCCATCGCCGACGCAACGCCCTACATGCATCAGCTTTCAATCTCGCCCTCGCAACGAGACCGCCGCGCCTCCCGCAACTCCTTCGGTGCCTCGCTTCCAATTCCTCGATCAAAGCGTCAATCCCGCCTCTCCTCGGTCGCCTACGCTGATGGCCGACCTCAACGTCCGGGTATGCCGCCCGTCCAGCCCACAAGGGAAATCCTCGCCGCTCAGGTCCAGGATATGGAATCTTCAAAAGTGGCAGCTGCGAAGAATATGGCTTTTGTTTTCGATATCGACGGCGTGCTCGTTCATGGAGATCGACTCATTCCTGAAGGCCGCCGTGCTCTGGAGATTCTGAATGGTGACAACGAGCTTGGTATCAAGATTCCACATATCTTCCTCACAAATGGATCCGGCAAGCCTGAGGCTCCTCGCTGCGAGCAACTGAGCAAGATTGTCGGCCAGCCTTTCGCTCTTGACCAGTTCATCCAAAGTCATACACCGATGTCGGCTTTGAGCGAATACTACGACACCGTCCTCGTCGTTGGCGGCGAAGGCTACCGCTGCCGCGAAGTCGCCGAACAATACGGCTTCAAAAACGTCGTAGTACCCAACGACATTGTGGCCTGGGACCCGACCATCGCTCCCTACCGCGTCTTCACCGATGAAGAGCGCGCCACATCCCGCCCGCGAGACTTCTCCAAGCAACGCATCGACGCCATCATGGTCTTCTCCGACTCCCGCGACTACGCCACCGACATGCAAATCATCATGGACTTGCTGCAATCCGAGAACGGCCTACTCCACACCAAAGCCAAAGATCCCGTCTCGCAACGGATCCCCATCTACTTCTCCCAAGGCGACCTTCTCTGTCCCACCGAACACCCATCCCCACGCATGTCCCAGGGCGCCTTCCGCATCGGGCTGGAAGCGATGTACAAAGCCCTCACCGGCGAAGAACTCGAGCGCGTCGTCTACGGAAAACCCGAAATGGCGACCTACAAGTACGCCGACGAAGTCCTCGCGTCGTGGATGGAGTCCCTCCACGGCGAAGAGAAATTGCCGTCGAATATCTACATGGTGGGCGACAATCCCGCGAGTGATATCATTGGAGGGAATATGTATGGATGGAATACGTGTCTGGTGAGGACGGGCGTGTTTGTGGGTGGCGAGAATGATGAGAACAATCCGGCGAATTTTGGAGTGTTTGCGAATGTGTTGGAGGCGGTCAAGACGGCGATGAAGAAGGAGTTGGGGGTCGATTTCAAGTTTGAGTGGAATGATGCCAAGGTCAACCCGCTTCTACAGGGGAATGGCGCGGCTGCTGTGGCGGTCGAGTAGAGTCAACAGATTGATGACTTATGCATAGTTTCGAGGCGCTGGTCATGGCGATTCACTTGAAGGGATTTGTAGACTTGCTCGTATAAGCATTTGAAGTCATATCAAATGAATTTTCGCTCGAAGAAAGTATTGTCTTCCTCTGTAAGCTGTTCTGTACTGTAATATACATCCCTGCTTGGTGTCGAGATTCCTTCAGTTCTCTGACAAAGCGATACCGCTTGTATCAGCTTGTTATATCTTGACATCGCATTCGTTCTAGAAATCATAATAAGGCAGCCGATGATGGCTTGGAAAATGCGGTTTCGACCGCCACTTCCTCCGCGGTCGGTTCTGTACGGAACTGCAGGAACGACGACGTTGCACCACATCACATGGTGGATCTACTTTCAACTCCTCCGACCTCCGTCGACCACTTTTCACGAGCGGTAGGATCTCATCTCAATGGCGATCTCCAACTAAACCGACTCAGCCGACTCCTTCGCTCCTGCTCTCGCTCTCTTGACCAATCCGGAGAAATCACGCCGAGTAGCGATGCTGCTATTAAGCCTCCCCGCGGAGATCCTCCGACATATCCTGGACACTCTGCTCCACGACACTAGCACCAAGCACCTCGTACAACGACGACAGACTTCTCGTGAGCATCGATGTCTCCTTCGGTATCGAAAGCATACTTCTGACGCCGATAGGTCTGATCAACCACTATGCCCTGGACGTCATCTACAGCTTGTCAGCATTCGATGGCGTAGAAGCCTCGCTCGATCTTTCTTGGAGTCTACGGATGAACTCGAATTTTTATCGCTGGTCTAATCCATGCAAAGCTGAAAAGTTCCAGGGTTTCTCGTCCACTGAGGCAAGAAGTCAAGGACACCATGCTTTTAAGCCGAGAGCTTTTCGATGACACTTCTGAGTATCCAGACACCCTGGTCACACTGGCTGCGGAATTCTTGCCCGTTCCGGAGGTCACCAAGCGACTTGCGCCTAATCACAAGGCGCCGTCATCGTCCTCGCGTGCAACTATTTTGGACAACTGCCTTGTGGCTGCGATCTTCTGAAGCGAGGACCGCATGTCGATGCTCTCCTCACCCTGGGTGCGCGAGCACACGGCTACACATCTTTTGGCGAGCCATTATGGGTGGCGGCCTGCCACGGCGAATCTCAACACTTTCTACGTCCTTCTTGACGCAGCAAATACCATTCGAACCAGACGTCGTAAGCTGCTGGAGTCCCACCTGATCATCGTCCTCGAAAGAGCAGCGTCCGCAGGCCGGTTCGATCTGTTCACCGAGAGACTTCACGCCGCCCTTAAACCCCTCCCTCAACTCCGTGCTTACTACTACGCAACGGCGTTGAGAGGGGCTGTTATGTCCGCACACGATGAAGCGGGAGTGGCACTTCTGGACCTACTTCTGCTCGAGAACAATGGTCGTACTCACCCACTCTGCCGTACGCGATATGGATGGACTGATCCCCGTAGCGATTTCAGCGAATCTTTTCGGCTGGCCTGCGCAGGAAATTGTGCCGCAGTCGTCAGACGGATGCTGGACCACAGCTTTGCAATTATTGCTCGTCCTTTCGACCAATGGAGCGACGCCCTGGAGGATGCAAGCCGCCATGGTCACTTCGAGATGATCCAGCTCCTCATCGGCTCCGTCGAGAACAAGGAGCGCTCGGTGCCGCTCGGCAATGCAATATACTGGGCGGTCCGAAACGCAAGGGACGACATCCTCGCCGTATTGCTAGGTGGCTTAGACCGGAAAGATCAGATCTCGAACATGACCAACGGTTTGGCCGGCGCCTCGCCCCATGGAGCATCCGCCATGCGTCGGGTACTGGCTGTGATCTCATCATTTTATGCCAAGGACACCGCAGCGTCAATCGAGAGCAGTACCTTTGTTCAAACATTCGACGATATCCTTGAGACTGAACTCGCTCAAACTGACACGAACCAAGATGATCAAGCAACACCAAAGATGAATGATCTCATCTCCATGTATCGAATGATCAAGAAGCTCAGGGAGACAAATGAGAGCAGAGCTTCACTTTCCGATGAGAATTCCAATTTCTTCCATCTTAGAAATAATCCTGGCACACTGCTATATATATGCTCGACCGTGGATACCTCCCATGCACACGACCCTTTCTCGAGGGCTAGCGTAGTGCTTCATGGTCTTCGCTTGCAGGACATGCTTCAACCAGCTGCCATCTACCAAGTTATGCACGATTGTGGCTGGGACGTAGATACCAAGTATCACAGCTGTGATTACACACGGATGATACACGACAAGCTCTCGGTGCTAGAGTGAGAATACCCGGAAAATTTCTCACCACTACTGTGAAGCTGAAGACCCATAGCCTGTCTGCAATGTACGACGAAATCGCCGACTGGCCACTCGATCACGGCGCGGACCCCAACTCGCCCGGATCCATGAGCTACACGGCTCTCTCGGCGGCCGTTCAATACGGTTCCATCAGCGCCATTTTCCGCCTCATGGATTACGGAGCTGACCTGCAGCGAGGCCATATCCTCCATCGAGCGATTCGACGCAAGCCCCGATGGCACCAGATCCTCCAGCGTCCCGAACACGACTGGCTCGCTTTACTCCTCTTCAAGAAGCGGTGGAACAGGGCAATATGGATGCGATTACGTACCTACTCGATATGGGTGCTGATCCAAATGCGAAGAATGGCGAAGGGCTGACAGCGCTCGGGTGGGCGCTGCGGAGTCCGTACACTCTCAATGTCAAGATGATGAGGAAAGCTATCAAGAACAGGTCCAGGGCTGCGGCATTGTCCTGCGTGAATGAGAAGAGGAAGTGAACAGACACCATCCGAGGTGGAGAGATACCAGGAGAACGGATGGCTCTCTCGTTGCAACGAACGAGAGCCTCGGATTCCATCGGAAGGCTTATTGTCCGATTTGAGCGCATGGACAGCGTAAGCCAGCGTGCGTCTCGAGCTGCCCACAACCCACCGCAGCTTCAGGGAAATGTGAGGGCTGCACTTACGGCTCAGCGGTAGCTAAACCAGAAGGTCGAATGAAAGAAATTGAGGTACGGGACATACACAAGCCATACACCGCCAATGTCTGAATGATCGACGGTACAGTAATATTTACCCTTCGCATAGTCCGTACACCCTATCCACTCTCAGGTATACTGCCGATCGATTACCTGTGACCTCGAGACTACGTCTGCACACCATAGCACCGACGGCTGACCACACCTCATCCCCGAAACACCCTTCGCCACCCTCCTCCACCACATTCTTCAAGAGAGGCAGATCAAACAGCAGGCGGCGGATGCTCTCGAGACTGGCCATGGCAGAGCGCTTGCTTGGTGTTGTGCGGATCCTGGTGGCACAAGGCATTGTTCTTCTTGCATTTCGAACCCTGAGGGGAGGCGTCAGCGAGGAGCACATGCGACATCTTGACATTCAAGAGAAGGTCCATGTGCACATACCGGGCTACAGGGCAGCGTGATGATTTCGCCACCGAGACTGCCAAAGGCGCAATCGCCCTTTGTGCCGGGACCGTAAGATCTGCATGCCTGCATCTCGTTGCTGTGGTTAGTGAAAGTGACGTGGCGGAGGTGGCAGGAGGAGCCCAAGGAGGAGTTGGAGGACGTACGCCGTCGGCAAAGGTAGTCGAGGCCATGGCAAGTATGGCGGCGAGGCGGAAGATCTGCATGATTGTCGTTGGTGTTCTTGGTACTCCGTGATCTGTGGTTTAGGGATGAAGGAGGCTTCGGCAGGAAGGAAGGACGTGGAAGTGGAGGATTTTTGGTAGGCGTAGAGTTTCGATTTGAGGCGGATCGTTCGATGGCAATTCGCGGCGATTGTAAATTCTACAAGGAGAAGCCCAGTCGATCGCATGAAATGAGCGCAAACGTTGACAGCCCCCGATTCCTGAGGACGATTGGCAAGGAACATGCTGCCCGATACTGAGTTTGTCAACGTGCCGGGTTATCAGATGCCGATGTCGAGATGGCCAGATCGGCTGGCGATTTCCAGAAATCTGCTCAACCAGCCGTAGCTCGTGGGGCCCTCAATGAGCGAGGCCACCACTTTTGGCTGGCCCTGAAAGCGGTGAATCCCACATTCAGGGAAAACGCTGTAGAACCCCCTCCGGCAAGATCTGTTCTCACGAGATCGTTTATTCTCGGCCAGCATACGGTTACGCTTAGCGAGTCCGTCATAGCTCACCGTCGGACCGGGCTGAATCCCAAGTCTCGACTTCTTCGCAATCGCCGCTTTCAACATCCTTGCGATGTGCCTATACCCAGGACCAACAGCCAACGCAATTGGAGCATTGCTCGACTCAAAAGGGGTCCTTGGATCTGCGCCGGCGTCAAGCAGATGCTGGACCACGTCTTGCTTCTTCTCCCTGGTGGCGACCGGAAGAGCAGTGCAACCTTTGGAGTCGTGCCCTTCGCAGAACTCTTTATGATACCCGGGGAGTGGATTGCCGATAAAGACGCCGCAGGCAAGCAGCCAATCGATGACGGCGAGCTGAGGAACTTGACTACGTTAAGCTGGGTATCTCGAATAGCGATGTGCAAAGGCGTGCACATCGTGTAGTCCTCCATGCGGTAGAAAGCATTCTGCCTCGGGAAGCGAGCATCGACTGAGGCTCCTGTCGCGACGAGCCAGTCTATGATCCCGAGGTTATCAGGCGAGGTGCGCCAGGCAGCGTGGTGGAGGTTCGGACCTTTGTGTAGGTCGCCTCCATGTTCAATCATCTTGAATATCGTGCTGATAGAGGCCGATTGTACAGCCTTCGAGAGGGGAGTCACTACGAAAGCGTCCCATCCAATATTGGGGTCGGCCCTTTGTTGAAGTAGCCATTGGGTAGAATCGTCACTTCCTACGATGGGCCTGCACCGAGTTAGTTGCCGGCTGTAAGTACGGAATTGATTGAATTGCCCGTCTGACACTGGGTGAATGTGAATTAGACCGTCGCCTTCGATCCGGAGAAGGTCCAGAAGGGAAAGCGCAACACTCTCGCGCTTAGCGAGTGTAGCACGGCGCTCTGGATCGTGCTCTACCAGCTTACACCGCTCGTTATAATCGTTCATCGACATTAAAGCACCGTTCAGAGCAACTTTCCAGTAGTATCATCGCACCCTCCGGTCGACGCGCCGAAGAGAATGCCGGAGGTCCTCCGTGAAAAGATCAGCTCTTCCGGCCGAGGCCGCCCGCTCGAACACAATGGCCAATTGGGATTGTAGAAGCTGCTTCCGTGGCCGAAGAATGCCCGCAGAATGAGTAAGAAACGGAAGGTATCCGGATCGGCGTGGTAGGCGGCAACCCATAGTGGCTCACCGAAATTCGTATGGCCGTGTGCTTTGAGCCCCGAGTTCGAGGAGCGTGATGATATCTGATCGCTGCCTCAAGTATATCGCGGCTACCAAAGCATTATTGAGAAGTGTCGCTTTTGGAATCGCAATGGGATGCCGTTCGGGCGCCAACTTCTTGATGACCTCAGAGGCGGGAAGGAAGTCCGAAGTCAGTCTGACGAGAGCAGCAGAATAGCTGGACCCATCACCCAGCTCCGTCTGCACGAGGGCCTCTGTATCCGCGATCTCCTGGGTCAGGCGCCTGCTTCTCCAATTGTTGTTCAGCTTCCTCTGGACGAGTTCAGCCAGGACAAACCTGCTAATATAAGGAGCATTCGTCGCCGAGTCCCAGTGCAGTGAATGTTCGGCATCTTCGCCATCAAAGGTCGGCAGGCGACAGACTACGTCGAGAGCATAATGTCGAAACGAGCCGGTCTCGATCAGTATCGAAGCGTTATGAAGGTAGACCATCGGAACGACGCTTACGCGAGACACGCCTTAGGCGGAGCAGTTCTGCGATACTTGTGTCGTGTTGCAAGACATCCATAACGTGCTCCAATACCTCCAACAGTAAGTCGAGCAGCATCATGGAGACGAAAGCCGGGCGTGCGAAAGATGGCAGGTGAAAATTCTAGGGCGGAGTCGAGGAGATGCTACACATAGCAATCGATAATGGTGGGATCGATGTTGAATGGAGGCGATGTGGCTCAGATTGTTATATAGCCTGGCGGTGCAATTCGAAGGCAGGCTTTGTGCAAGGTCGTCTTTCTGCAAGGTCGTCTTTCTGCAAGATCGCTTGACAGAATCGTTCGCAGTAGGACGCCGGCTTCGATGATACAGAACGTCAAGGAAGCGTATTCGAGTTTGTAGGTTAGTGTGGGAGGAGCAGAGATGTGGCCATTGAAATGAACGGAGACGGCTCCAGCCCTGATCCATGCCGCCTTTCTCGTTCTCCGTAGCATGCGATTTTACGGCTCTCCGTAGCACGAATGCGGTCGAGGAAGACTGTTCATGATTTCAGAACAAACAACATTCATTCAAGTCGTTGCACACATCCTTGTGTGCTAATCATAAAGCAGCAAGATCGGTCACGTTCCGGGATCCGATGATAGCTCATGCCAAGCGGACTCCTCTCGGATCCTCAGTGAAGCTTCACATCATCAATGCTTCAGTTTTGACTCCGACCTTCCATCAGTTGTACGTTCCAGTGTGGCAGTCGAGATTCTTGTATCCCTGTGGTATCATGTCAGTCTCACTCCTCACTCCTCACTCCTATCAAATACATACCGGGAACCGATCAAACTGCGACTTATCAATCTTCTCAATCTGCGGGCAATCCAGCGCCCCAAAAGCGCCATTGAGAGACTGCGTGAACTGGCTCATAGCGCCCAGCACATCGTTGAGCACGCCGCTGCACTTGATCATGTCGGGCATGCCCTGAGCGAGAAATTGAGTGGCAAAGCACATGGCGTTGTTGCCCTCGCCGAGCGTGCGGGTGTTGTATACGCCCCCGGACATGTCGGAAGCGTCGATGCCGGTGAAAGTGTTGACTTTACCGGTGTTGCCGCCGACGTTCAGGAATTTGGGGTATTTTCGTGCTGCGACTTGGGTGTCGGCTTGGAGAAAGGAGATGCTGTATTCGTCGCCGATGGCGCGCTTGTACCTGTACCTGTATCAGTGACGGCTCTGATGCATCACGTAGTTCTGGTGATGAATCATACCAGTTCTCTGGGAACTTCTCGTGGCCTGGGTTCTTTTGGAGTTTCCCGTCAACCTCCTCGACTCCGAAGAAGGAGTTCAGGATGTCAGTGTTCATGAGACCCTGAGGATGTTCTGCAGACTTGTTGCCCATGAAGCGGTAGATGAACGTGTACGCTGCAGGCTGCACGAGGACACCGGTGAAGGGACCGTTAAAGAAGTAAGGCTGCGAGATATGGTCAGCACGATGAACGCCATCGAAGCGTCTATTGGGAAGCGTACGTTGTTGGCGATGGATTGTTCGAAGCGCTTCGAGCGGAAGTCGGTCAACAAGGGTAGATCAATGTTGCCGCCGTTCGCCTTGGCCATGTCGTAGAGTTCTTGGTACTGAGACATCTGCAGGGTGAAGTCGTTACCGTATTGGTACAGATCGCCTCGGCCGGGTGAGGCATCGGTCTCGTACTTGTTGTGCGAGCCTGAGAGTCCCTGCGGTGTGCCCAGGACTGGAAGGAGAGGTGGAGCAGCTTTTGACGGACCACCGATGGACCATACAAGACCATTGCCATCGACTGTTCCTCCGAGGACCTGATCGAGTGTCAGTATGGCAAGTCACGACATCGCATGAGCGGTAGTGTGTAGATTCATACCGTCAAGAAGCCACTCAGGTCCGCAGACATGCCAAAGGCCTTGAATGTGCCTTCAATGAAGTCGGTGTGAGATCCGACACCGTTGTGTGGGAGGTACCCGTGGTTTGCTATCGCTTATAATTAGTATCAATAGACTCATCTGGGGTTGAATAGCACACACCCATAGCGTTAAGCCCTGGGCAGGGACCACGCTGATCTCCACCAGCGAGATCTGGAGCCACGAACGCATGTTTGCCGGAAGTGGAGACATATTGCTCCTGGGCGTTGAATCGCGTCGATGAGTCCGGGGCGGTTTGTCGTTCCAGGATAGCACCCGAGTCGATCGAGCGAGCCTCTTGCAAAGCGTCCAGGATACCTGGGAAGGCGTTGGTCACAGAGACCATCGCCAAGGCAGCTAGAGAGGACTGCGACTTCATTGTGCTTCGTATTCAAGCGTTTGCAGGAGAGAAGGGGTTGCGGAGGAAGCGCACCTGCGCAGTGCCAGCGCTTTGGGCACATATATACGGTGTTGCCTCCACATGATCTTGGACGATGGCAAATCCAGTGCGAACGGTCTGTCATCGAGTCCGAGGCACAGTGTTAGTGACCGCAGATCTATGCCTCCTGGAAACGGAAATATTCGAAGGGAGTGACAGCCTGACAGGAGGTCCTTAGGCCTTCCCCACAACAAGATCGGCGGAACGATGAGCTTAGCAGCAAAGCTTGTACATGTCTTTGCATCATCAGCCGCGGCTTGGTCACTCGATCAGACTCTTAAGCGCTCAATAGTTCGACCAGGATTGGGTCGCTGACGGCGGCATCTTGCAAGCGACGCATGATGCTGCAACACCGGAGGTCTGGATCAGTATTGTTCGCAGCGGATGCAGGCACTCGGCATCAACCACGTAGGCAGTTGGTCGAGCGATCGCACCGAAGCCAGTGCGCAGATCAAGGCTTCTGGACAACATACCGGCGGTATGTCTAGCTGAGCTTGGCTAAAGCAAAGCATGTCGACGTGCCGGCTGACCATTGTATATAGCGTCGGAAACCCCCCTTCCAATGAGCGTGGACTTATTACAACCTTCCAGATCCTCCGGTCCGTGATCGACATGTGAGGCCCTTCCAAACTGCGGTGATGTGTTTCTCTCGCTCATGGGATACGTAGATCGGTATGCCAACATCGTCCCTTGGACTGGAAGGCACGTCTTTTTTGACCGCCTCGACTGACAAATACCAGACAGCAGCATTCCCGGTCCCATGTGTAGCGAAGGAGATCGAGTATGAACTGAGCAGGGTTCACGCCGTTCAAGAAGAACAGGTCTCGATCCGGCCACTGTGAAGTAGTAACATCCAGTTGGAGAGGTGTGCGAGTCGGCATGTTGCCGATGATGAGATGTAGAAGAGGTTGCCGGAGACGCGGGATCGAACCGGATTCTCCGTCTATTGTTCTTTTGGCCTTCCGTAGTCTGAACGAAATGGGTCCCCGTAGCTTGGCGCAACCTCACCCGCCAAACGCATTTCTTTTCCTCCTTGCCGGCATCATTTCGACATGAACCTCACGAACAGGTCCATCTTTTCGTCTGTTGCCACTTTATTCCGCACGAAACTCGAGTCCTGCGCGCTTCCCGATCCTGCGCAAGACCAAAAGCACTCAATCGTGCGCGGACTCGTCGAACAACAGTCCATCGCCTTCCGCGGGCACACGTGCGTTGGCGTGCGTGGAGAAGGTTTTGAGGCGTTTGGCTAGAAGCAAGCCCCTCACCATATGCACACCTGTACGCGGCAGACATGTCCTCTTTGTCAAGCTGACAGCACCCTTGGACGTGGGGAACTTGCTATAGGGCTGCCCTCGAACAAAGGGCTTCTTGATCATGGGCGTCAGCGACCACATATGATAGAGCATTGCCTAATGCTCTGCTTTTCCTGCTCTCCTTCTTGGTGCACCTGGACGAAAGTTCCGCGGCGCTACAGACTCGCATGCCCGTCCCGTCTCCTGATGTGGCTGACTTGGCGAGGATTGAGGCTGGCTGAGAGAAGAGTGAGATGTTGTTTGGTTGGCTGACTTCATGTCCTCTGGAACACTAGACGGCTCATGGCTGGCTGAAAGTATTGACCTTGGATCTCCGCCGTGCTCTCAGCCGCACCTCGCTCGACGGGAGCTGCGACGATTTCCGCCGGTATGTAAATCGCGTCCTGCAGCTTTCGGGTTTGTAACACCTTCCCCTTCTTCTCCTCCCGCCCACGAGCGAGCAGGCATCATGCAATTTCATTTTCCTGTCCGCTGCATTTGCAGTGGTGGCTTCAGCTGCCGGCGGCGGACTCCACAACCGTGCGAATCAACAAGCCAGCCCATGTCCCGGCTGGACTCCCCCGATCTGCAAGACCGTCACTCGAGGCGTCTCGTCCTGTAACGAACAGGCACAGGCGTCAAAATTCTGCGCCTCGTATGTCGGGATCAAAGGACATCCCACCACCAAGACTGTCGGCACGGTCTGCACTTCGACCACCACGATCGCTGCCGCGACCACCACAGTTTTCACAAGCACAGTGAGAAAAACCATTCCGTCGTCGTCAACCGCCACAGTCTACGTGCCAGTGACGGCCAAAGATCCCGTCAACACTGTGACCGTTCCAACCACAGTAGGCGCGGTGCAGACCATATCAGCTTGCCTTTCACCAGCGGCCGGGGCCTCAACTACACCTCTTACCGCCAAGGTCAAAAGAACGGCCGGTCCGCAAACCGTCAAGATACCGCACGAGCTTAAGAAATACTCGCGAGGCGCCGCTCTCTCGACAGCGTGCCGTTGCTTTTCGATTCCTCCGTCCACTACCACAATCACCACTTCGATCTGCTCGAAAACGGCAGGTGCCACAAAGCGGCTGCCAGTGGTCACGGTAAAGACCGTGACTACTACTACGATTGCGACCTTGGGCACAGTGACCAGTACGACCCGAATCACCACAACGGAAACGACAATGTCTACTTCGACAAGTATTCGCACGGTCTACGCACGCCCGACCGATGCAGTCTATGTCATTGCTGAGGGCAGCGACATAAGTGGCCGAGGGTTCCAAACGAATGTGACCGAAAATGACCCCAACAGTTTCTTTACCAGCTACGGCCGCTGGCGCAGCGACTTCCGCAGATTCTCAACGCAAGATACGCTGTTTCAGATTTCCGAGGAAGATGGACGATTCACGATCACGAATAACAATGGAATGCAATACCAAGGAGTAGCAAGACCGATGCCTGGGAATGATGTCGGAGACACTCGACGAATGATCGAATTCGGAAGTTTCGGGACGCAGGCCGACTTGGACACGAACGGCTCCGGCCGCAAATATGTCCACTGTTCTATGATGACCGATTCGACCAGTGGAACCTGTCCGATTTTCTGTTCCTTCGATAATGCCTTTGTGAACACCAGAGGGCCTGTCAACAGAAGAAGCCATGGGAGTTTAATCTTTCCCGAATGGTCCCTCTTCTTGCCCAATACTGGACAGGACTACCCCCCTATGATGTGTACGGCGTTTCGCCGAGCGACACGTCTCCTGGAAGTGGCTAGCGTGCGGAGAGGAAGAGGATGCTACTGTGGTGAGGATCGAGATGAAGGAATCTTCAGCAGGTCAACCATCACATGGAACGATGATATGTTGTGTGGCGCAATCGATCTTGCGCAGCCATTGAATGCCGTGCACTCATGCCCAATTATGATAGATGAATTCGGTGGAGAGAATGGGCTCATGAGTGCAGCGATTTGTACGGTCATCTCATTCATTCATTTCGATCGCGTTCAAAAGTAGCCATGATTACTAGAATGCGTCTATCAGGCGTGAGTTCAACGAAGCGGTCTCCAGAATCACTCGACGTTTTTGAGTAGGCCTCCAGTCGTGCAATGGCTGTCGCGGGCGTATATTGCGTGCACACCAGCAAGCCGTGGACCCACCAAGTTCAGCTCCACCATCTTCAGCCACCAAACACCTGCATCCGCAACATCTGCACTTCGCTTCCCGCATGGATTTCCCATCACCAAATATCGGCAGCCATGCCTCGGATCTCCGATCGTCAGTACTGTGCTCCATCATATACTGTCCACGTCCACATGCTGACATTGCGCAGGCCGAATCGCGATAGCCGTGCTGAGCATCGTGGCGCTGCTGCTTCTCTTCCACCGCCATCCTGCCGCAAATGGCAATCCACTGTCTCGCGACTCTCAAGATACCGGAGCATGTACCACAGAATGCCGTCAAGCACAACTCCGCGAGCGCATGGCACTATCAGAACAGAACTGGCAACGCAGCGTAGAGCTGCGCACAGAAGTCCCACGCCGACATCCCAAATATCCCGCCATACCTTTCTTCAATGCAAACTTCGCATACGCCCCATATACCCTCTGGGACCTCTTCCCAGCAGCGTGGACTTGTCCGCACGACATGCAACGCATCGGTAATCTCGGCGATGGCGGCAAGTGGATTTGCGGCCTGAGCATCTATGAGACTGTCACTGGGCCTGAAGAATTTCCTCACGTTCCATACAGTGAGTTCCGCGTCGAAAAGCCTCAAGAAGGACTGGTGGTCTACTCTTTCGGTATCGCGGCAGATTCGTCCTTCGAGGCAGAGCTGCTTGACCGCGTACCGAGTAGTCGAATTTGGGGCTACGATGATTCCGCCACGTATTGGGGTCCTCAGATCCCTGGAGAGTTCTATAATCATCGGGTCTTCTTCGCTCCTTTCCGTCTGGCATCTGAAGACTCTCACACCGGCAAGGCGTCTGCTTGGACCATCTCATCGCTCATGAAGCGGAACGGACACGACTACATCGACATTCTCAAGATCGACATCGAAGGCAGCGAGTACGGTGTTCTTGACGATTTGATGGAGTCCATTGAGAGTACGCGCACGGCTTCCGGACGTGGTGTCTTACCTATCGGCCAGATTCTGATCGAGCTTCATGCTGGCAAGGAAGTCGAGGAGGCTACGGGCAATAGTCTTGACTTTTTGGCATTGCAGAAGTGGTGGGAGCGCTTGGAGAGTATGGGTATGCGACCGGCGTGGATGGAGGTCAATCTTCCTGGTATCACTTCCCGTGAGAACAGGACGGATCCGGACTGCGCCGAGTATGTTCTTGTGAACGTCCTGGACGAGCGGAGTGTGCTGTGGAGGTAGTGTGACCTGTCGTCACTGTTCGCACGCCACGACGGTATCTGAGGTCAGCGGAGAATGTGTACCCTGCCTTGAGCGGAACGAGACCATATTGCAACATGCACCCGAGCGCTGGACCGATTACTGGCCTTGGGTCCCGGGTTGACAAGGCTTGCCAACTGCTTGCACTTTTGTCACGCCAAGGAAAGCTCCGTCAGCGTCCATTCGAGTCCTGCTTGGATCGCTCCTCGGGTAGACTTGGACCAGTCGCATCTCGCTTCCGGCATATACCTTCAAGCAGCACAAACTTGTCACGAAGTCGGAGAGGCTCTTCCAACCCATGTCCGGCTTTGGGGACTAGTTCTAGCGCGGCCCTGATCGTGCAAAAGGCCGGCGCTACAACCACGACGACATGCTTAACCTTGTAAACGGTATTTGAGGCTGCCGCAGCTCGACGGGTGAATTCTCTGGCACAAGCCTTGTATCTCGAAGCGCCGAACATCTAGAGAGCGATAAGGATCTTGACTTCGATTCGTGGTGTTCCAGTCAGCACTAAAGCACAACGATAAGATTTAGCATGCTCCGTACTGGACCAAAGATCAAGCCAGGATAAAGAGCCCCCCTGTTCAGTGAGCGCACTATGCACCGGGTGATCCGGGGTCATCGGGGACCAGGGGCTTTTGAGACTCAGCCACCAGCGTACCGCTGGTCCCAAGTCAGCCGCCCAATCTGAGGCGACATCAAGCGAAGAGCAACTCCGAAAGGACAAGCTACAGCGACCACGTCAAACTTGCAGGACGTGCCTTCGAAGTCAGTCGGCTCGCAAACCTGGAAATCGTCAGCACCATCCTCGCCATGGCATCAGCCGAGAATCGACATACGTTTGCAAGATCATCCTCAACGCTTGATGTTTATACAGACGGGTCATCTCTGACCGCGAATGAAGAATCTGAGAAATTGCTGTCGCCGGAGGCATATGGTCGTCGCAGACCGCGGCCGTATCATCGCCTTCCGGAGGTGCTGTGGGCGAGCAATGCGTTCTTCATGTTGGTCGCATTCGTGCTGGCCATAAAGCTTTACATGACGGAATGTGAAGATCCTTCTCTGCAAGTCTATTGTATGGTTTGCCTGGAACTTTACATGGCTTGACGAGACCGAGCTGACCCCAAGCTCTTCTGCAGCACCGGCAAACGGAGCAGTCAAATATATTCCAGAGCACAAATTCACACCGGCACTGGGCAAATTGACCGAGTACATGGGATATCCGGATGATGAAACAGACAGACGATGGCAAGAGCTGTATCAATGCAAGTTACCCAACTTCAGGCTGCTCTGTTCAAGAACTGACTGGCCATGACAGACAATCGGTCGGTGATCACGAAGGAAGAAGCGAAACACTTGTCCACGCCAACCATGGCACTTCCGGGAACTGAGAATTATCTTGTCGAATTAGAGGTCTACCATCAGCTGCATTGCTTGAATGTCCTTCGAAAACTGCTTTATCCGGAGAGATATCACTTGCTAGAGCGAGTGTCGTGGAAGAACGGGACGATCAACAGAGAGAGCTATGGCTTCAAACACTGGGGTGAGGAACTCACCCAGACTGTCATTCAAGCCCATGCAGCTAACGTTGAATTCAGATCACTGCGTAGAAACGCTCCGGCAGACATTGGTATGCCACGCAGACGTTGCACCGCTCTCCTGGCACGTCAACGTACCATTCAACCGAGGAATATAGTACGTCCCAAGCCCAACCCACTCCCCACTCCAACTGACTCCTCCGCCACAGCCCACGACTCGCCTCAACACATACCTGCCGAGACTTCTCCGCGATCAATAAGTGGGCAGAAGAACACCAAGCGCCGGAATTTACGCAGAGAATCAAGAATTCCACGGAGCTTCAGCAGATTATTGACGGTACGGAGATTGACCACTCGACTGAGGAGGATTTGCAGGATATGTACGAGTTGTTTCCGGGCGATCAGTGGTTCAAGCATTGGCGGGAGAATCCTTATGAGGGAGAGTTGAAACGGCCGCAGATATATCCGACTTGGAAACATACTTGGGACGATTGAACGAGAGATAGACGAAGAATGGAGATGCTAATATTGTATTGCGACTCAGGAATATTGTATTGCGACTCAGGCGTGAGCAAAGTTCTGCTCACTGAGGCCTCAATAGACGCACTCTTTCACGTGGACTGTCTTAGGCTGCCACATTAAGTTGTCGGCGTTTGCAGATCGCCAACCTGGGTGAAATAAAGCCTCATTCTCCGATAGACCAGCTTCTGCCGAGCCAGAGGGCAGGGCGAGGCGTCGGTTGTGAGCTCTCTCGGCGGCAATGGATCGACAACGCACAAACGATGGCCGTGTGATCAACCTGCTACCCCATACCAGTGTCCTTGAGCATTGTGCCGTCGGTGCATTTCTCCAAGACCGGTAGCCGCCGACTGTCGGGTCTACTTCGCCCTCTACTGTCGGTGTGGGAGCCAGGTATTCCGCTGCTCTATCTGGCAATACCGCCGCTGTGGCAGTCACGCAATGTTAGGAGCTTTGGTAGGCTAGCACGGTACAGGTATAGATATGAGGGGGAAAGCCCAGGATGTCTGTGCGATATCGTCGATCGTCTTGCAATTGCCCTGCCTGGATTCTGGGGTGTATCTGGCCGCTTTGCGGACGACCTCACTTCGTCTCTGCACTGCCTGGGTTCTGAAACTCGCTATGCCGACGCTGATTCGCTAATTGACGGTCTCGTGGTGATGCAACGAAGCGTATCCAGACTGGAAGCACTAACATGGTCTCATTGAGATCAGACGGCATGGCAAGGGCCAGGTCGCCGCAATTGTCATCTTGCGAGATGACAGCACTTCGACCATGCACTGCCACGGATGCTCTCGGAAGCGTGCGGTTGCTGTTGATAGTGCAAGTGCTCGAACCGATGTACGGCCGGTGCGATACCCTCCGGGAGGTGTGCATGGGAGAGACATAAAGAAAGCGGATTCCTCCCCTTCAAAGACGATCAAGTTCAGCAACTTCCATCTATCCACACCAGTCCATCACTTTTCATCGACAAACGCCACCTTCCACCAACAACATGAAGACCACCCAGATCTTTTTCGTGATCGCCGCCGCCGCCGGCATGGCTGCCGCACTCCCCAAGCCCATCGACGCCGTCGTTGCTCGCGCAGCTGAGTACGGCGCAAGCATTTCTCACCATCTGCAACACCGGACTAACACATCCTCCCAGTGCCTTCAACGCCGTCGCCGCTCTGGCTCACTCGAACGACAACGTCGTCGCTCGCGCAGCCGAGTACGTTGCATCAATCTCTGCCTCTTTCATGTTGCTGACCAATACTTCCAGTGCCAACGCCGCCGATGGCGATGCCGTCGAATCGTTCCCTTCTTCTCAAGTGTAAGTCCACCGACCCCTGCCATCGCTCCTCGTGCCAACATGTCTCTGCAGCGAGACCGACGACGACGGAATCATCTGTTGAACATGGATGAATCGCTCTGATTGTTTATAGTGAGGAAGGCGATGGCGCCGATGGAATCTTCTGCTGAAGGTGGATGACGAGAAGAAGGAGTACAGCGCTTTTTGATGTTCGTCATTCGAAGCTTGCTTGGTATATCGCAGCGCGAATTGGAACTTCCTGGCCGGTGACTTTGTGACTTTCCGATCGTCTCTGCGTCTTGTCGTATTCATAAACATCCACCAACTGTTTCCGCCGGCTGTGCTGTCAATTTCCGTTGCTGCCTCCCGCCGCCGTCGATCAAGGACTTGATCCTTCAAGATCCTCTCACGCAACTCCCGAATCGGCCAATCGTCGTCCTCCGGCCTTTCAATGGCTCGCCGCACTCGCCTCGCTCCATGCTTTGACCCACCGCTCGCACGCCACATTGTTTCCATCGGTGTTCTGCTTCTCTCTGTGCAACTCTGCATGCGTTCTTCAATGCATTGTAGAGGCTTGTCAACAGACTTGAGCTATCCTCATCATCAGTCTGCTTTGCGTCCCGACCGATTCACGACCAGAGGCTGCTATTCCGAGATGTCGATCCCTCAGTGCCGCAGTGGCGTAGTCTAGTCGTGAATTACATTGTACAGCCAACGCGCCTTGTGGTCTAGGGTCATGGTTCATCTCAGAATTTCGCCCTGCTTTCGTGGCAGCCGGAAAGGAGAGCAGATCTCCGAGACCAGCGCTCGAGTCCATTTGCGAGATGGGTCAGGATTCCCGAGCATCTTCTGACAGGTGGGCGGAGCGAATGCGTACTTGTCTCTAGTTCTGGCAGCCACTGAACAGAAGGTAGAGTGGTCCAGAAAGTGCCTTCAGGTCATTTCTGGTGCGAAGTCTCGTGGGCATTGGACTTTCATTGAAAAGTCGGGATCTTTTGCTCCCGCAACTGCTACTTCAATGCACTGTCGGTCATCGTAGACGCTGTTATCCCTCGACTTCTACTCGGACTTTTGGCAGACACACCTCGTCTCTAGTCGTCCGCATCTCGTGTTTTCGGTTATGTTCGGCGAACAGAAATTGCATTTTGACAGCAGAATGCGCGAGCCCTGATGGATCATGGGTCATTGTTCAAGCAAGACAGACTGCGGCTTCTTTCTGGGGCCAAGACACGTCACCAACATGCTGGGGGCCGAATCCTTCGCGGAACAACAAGCAAGTTGTCTTGAGCGAAGGATAGAAGTTGGGCTCGTCAACTGTCTGCGCAGTGTACCAACGAAAGCAGACCGACACTCCGTCTCTTGGAGCTGGAAAACCACGAGCAACTGGTGAATTCGACGCGGCGTTGATGACAGAGGGAGAGGAGGAGAGATCTGGTATAATCACGTCCTTGGCAACATCCCTCCCTAAGTACCATGTGCTGTTCAGGCCAGTTCCGGAGATAGTCGGCCGGCCTCCAATCACAATTATCGCAAGGATAATAATGCAGGGAAACGTATTGCTTTCGGGCTAGTACAGCATGCAACACCTCACATCTCCCAGGTTTCCAATCCTTCTTCTCTCCATCCCATATCCAACAAAACATTCAAAAACATCGAGAGGCCCTCGCCTTTCCACCGCCGCCATCATGCCTGGAGGACCACTTGACCGCAGATCTCGAAAAGCAACAATCACTCTCTTCGTCGTGACATATCTCGCCACAGACTACTTCCTCTACCGGCAGCAATACAAATATGTCAACTCTCTCTTCTGGTCGCGTGTACTGGGCCGCAGCTGGTATGGCACTCCTGTGCCTGGTCAATCAGGTCCACGCCAATGAGGCCATCCTCACCTCAGTGACTCCAGAGGGCTACCACGACGTGTGTCTCAACATCACCACCCTTGAGCTGTGGCCCGGCCTTGACTCCTGGGATGACTTGGCTTTCACCAGTCTGCATCAACCCTCGTTCTCCGAATATACTGGCAGCGGCATGGAAACCAGCGACTGGGAGAAACTGGCCGTGATCGATCTCGCGTCCGGTACGCTCTGCCAATACACCGACGGCTGCATGGACGACATCGCCTCGCACTACCAGCAACTCTGTGACCTCGAGCACCCTCAGCAAAACGTGGAGAAACGATTCCGCTACATCGCCGACTGGATCAATCGCGGCTGGCATCTCAGTAAGAACCATGCTGTCAGCATCACCGCGCTGTCCGCGCTCTCCGCCGTGGTTGGTGGTTCCACGGAAGCGATCCTCAAGCTCTCGCGGTCCGCGATCTGTGCCAAGGAGGACGGCAAGCAAGCTTGTCTCAGCTGGGCGGGCGGCGCACAGGCGATCAAGAGGGGAATCGCGCTGAATATTATCGCGAGCTCGCAGGGCACGTTCGGTGGGGATGCGGTTAGTGGTGAGGAGTATGAGGCCGTGGTCGATGGGACGGCGAGGAGGAAGTGGAAGAGGAAGATTACCCATGATGTGTGCGTGAGCAACAGACCGAAGGGTTGTACTTGAACTCTCGCTGGGGGAGCTGTCTTCCTCAAGGATCGAAGGACTCTTTCGAAGGGATTCTTGGGAGAGGTTCCGGCGGAACGGTCTCGGATACTGTCAATGTATCGTATCTATTCATTCATCGTAATCATCGTCATCATCAACTAACTACTCAACATCAAATTTCCCAGCCAATTCACCCGCTCTCACCAACTCTCCACATCACTCCCATCCACACTCCAAAGCATATTCACACACTTCGTAATCTTGCCCCCCGTCAAAAACGCCGGCGCAATCTTCAAAATCTTCTCCCCCCACGTCTGACTCTTCATCAACCACACCCGACTCGGCGCGTTCTGATAATTGCACGTCATGACCGCATACGCCTTCCCATCCATCGTCATCGCCACATACGCATACTTCCCCGCGGCGATCCTGGTCGGCACAAACGTGATGGAATCCGCGTCCGAGGGTTCCGCGTCTTTCTTGCCGAGCGAAATGTCCGCGACGCCCGTGAAGCGCATGATGGCGGAGGTGTGTCGGAAGGACCGCCCCGTGTAGTCGCCGTAGACGAGCCCTTCGTCTTCGGCGAACATGTTGCCGGCGGCGAGGGGGTTGGTGGAGGACGCGGGACGGAGGAGACCCTTGTCGTCGGAGACGAGTTGGAATTTTTGGGAGGCGTCTTTGATGGTGATGAACTCGGTGCCGTCGGGGTACTCGCCGGACTGCTCGGACTTTTCGGCTTCTTGGAGGGCTTCCGCTTCCATGCGGTCGTTGTCGGCGTAGTCTTGGGCGTCCCAGTCGTCGGCAAAGTCGTTGACGAAGTCGAACTCTTTGGCGTCCCAGTCGTCGGTGACTTGGCCTTGAGCCCGGGCGGCGATTTTTTGAATTGCTGTCCCGCCGGAGGAGTCGGTCGTGGAGCTGGATCCGGGGACGAAGCAGGAGCCTGCGATTGGCGCTTCGAATTTGTGGAGGCTGTGTTTGTAGCGTTTGAAGGCGTCGAGGTAGATCTCGTTGACGACTGGATGGAATGAGTTAGCATGTGCTGTTGAGCACCGTGAAGGTGAATACTTACACTTGACGCCCCACTTGATGCCTTTGCATTCCTCCTCTTCCCTCATAAAGAGAGACCTCGCTTCGGGAACGGGAGTGTTGGAAGTCAGGTCGCTCTCGGTCGTGCCATCATTGGCGCCCTCCTTTGTACCGTCATTGGTGCCCTCTTTCTTTCCATCATCCGTGCCTTCCGAAGGACCCTGGCCGATACTGCCTTTCCATTCCGCTTCAGCATTGATACCAGGCTGCTCAACAATGCTGACAGTTCCATCAAACTTGAGCAATGGAACCTTGATGCCAACACCCACAGCGACAGGAAAACTGACACCAGCCTTGGCCGAAACCTGAGCGTTCGCCTTGAAGAAAGGCTCAAACTTGGGAGACAGAGTCGGTCTCTGGCAGTTTTCAACCTTGACAAAGTCAATCTTGGCGTTCCATTTGCACTCGGTCATCTTGATGCCCGCGAGCAGATCTCCAGCCAGTTCGACTTCGAGCTGGGCTTTGGCGCGAGCTTCGACAAAGGCGCCGATGGTGATGATTCCCTTGACGACGAATCCGGCGCCGGGAATGGGATAGGTGAGGACCTCCTTTTCGCAGTCTTGTTCGTACTTGGCGCTGGCTTTGATTCCGAGGGCGACTTGAGCTGTGAAGTCGCCGTCGGTCTGAGCGTAGAGAACCTTGAGACCGTCTTTGATGTTGAACTCCGCGGCACCTTGAAGCTTGACTACTCCGGTCTGTCAAGCATGTCAGTCATGGTCGCAGAGTCGAGTTCTGATCTGGGAGTGTACTCACGAGATGGCAATCGACGCAATAAATAGCCAACTCAGCTTCAGCGGCTCCATTTGAACTAGCTTTTTTACCCTTCCAAATCTCAAGCGAATTCTCCCAAGGAGCACTGGTGTCGTACTTGTCCTTTCCCGGGCGGACTTCGATTGGGAACGACTCGCTCACAGTTGGTTTGTAGGCTAGAATGTCGGCAGCGACTTGACCGACAAATTGAACGCCGGCTTTGATGCCATTACCAACGCTGTTGATGGCGGATTGTCCGGCCGCTTTGCCGGCATTGTAAGCCTGGGAGAGCTTTCGCTTCGCCCAGTCGAGAGATCCTCGTCGCTGGAGACTGGAAGTGTCTGGGTAGACATGGAAATTCGGCCTCGGCTGTCTCTTTCTCTTGTTCTTAGAGACGGTTCCCTTGAGTGGTGGCCGTTCGGGAACCCCTGTGATGTATTGTCAGCGACGTTTTGCCAGCAAATCCCGTCGAGACTCTTACAAGTTCCCCAAGACAACGAAACGCTGTCAATGACAACGTCCATGCCTTTCTCCTCGTTCACAGCAGCGCGAACAGTGAGGTCTTTTTCGAACGTCAGAGCAGTGACGTCCCAGAAACTGCGCTCCTCGGTCAAGGCGCCGCAGGTATTCGAGTTGTGACGAGCATAATGGCATCCGACCAATGTTGCCGCACATAGTCGTAGACCTTCTGCTCGGAGAAGACGACATCGATGGCGTGCGCTGAGCATTTGACGTCTTTGACAAAGTCGGACTTCTCCAAGACGACTGCCCTGCCGGTGAAGTTTGCCGCCTACGAGATATCCCGATCAGCTGTTTTCGATGCGACGCAGGAAGTCCCAGAGACCACATACCATGTCTGCATATTTGTGTTCGACAGTCGGTCCGCCAGAGGCAAAGTATAGCTCATGAGCCGTCTTGGGAACGAGGTCTTCCCAATCGTCTCGACGACGATCAGACCGGGCACGAGGCTCGAGTGCTTCGGGTTGAGCCTCTGCTCGAGGCAGGTTTCTGTTGATCTCGAGTATTGGGGAGGCATGGCAGATCCCAGAGGCCAGGAGGCCGAAAAGAAGTCGGTTGAGCATCTTGTCCGACAAGAGCGATGTTTTTCGTTGAAAGAGTTGGAGGAGTGTGCTGATGTTGTGAACAGGCGGGAGAAGATGGCTCTTTAAAACGATGCTCTCGCCTTCGACCTGCTACTGTACCCAGCATCTCGTACCGAGCGCGGCGTTCGAGATCATGGCCTCGACAGACATGTTGTCCTGACTAGCAAATATGTGCATACCGCTCTGAGCTGTAGCGCCTCACCACTACGGTATACATCGGAGTCGCCGCTGGCGGTGGTGTGATGGTCCATTTCTGGGCAAAGGGATCCCTGCACGTGTATACATGAAAAGACGAAGAGCATGGCGTTGTCGAGGTCAGTCTGGCGGCTGCATGTACATCGGGCTCGCCGCTGGATAGGGGAGGTGGAACGATGCGTGGTGTGCAGTCTAGCTGACTCCGAGAAGGCCATTGGTAGAAGACAAAGAGCACGGCGTTGTCAAGGGTAGTCAGTTGTTTTCCTCCGACTTGGCATAGCGGTGTCCGCTGTCCTTGGCGTCTCGGCATCATGCCATGTGGGAGTCTGGTCGTTGCAAGCAGTCCAATAGCTAAGGCTCGAGCTCTTCTCGGGCCGCGCGATGGCTGCGATTGTGGCTTGCGTCTAGAAGGTCCATGGAGTTCTTCTCCCGGTGGGCTGATCTCCCGATAGATTTGAGCGATGTCCTATTGTGGCTAGCGTTCATGCTTAAGGTTTTCCAGTCGCATGTTCTAGCCCCTCGCATTCGGTTCAAAGAAGGCCACGGAGGCTTCTCACCAGGCGATTCGGTGAACCGCCTTGAAAGACTGAGGCGATCTGGAGCGGATGGAGTCGGACCAGGGGCTCCGCGAAGTCTGGCGCAGGAGAAGATATTAGGCTGCTCAGCCACGGCTCCGAGCGAGGTCTCTCCAAGGACCGACTGTAGGTACAACGCATATTCCGCCGGTCGGTCCGAAGCACGGCGTCTCCTCGCGAGTCTTTGGTCATCCGTAGTTTGAACATTCGGCGTACAAGGTCAGCCCATCAATGCGTGCAGCCGCACGACTCGGCGTAAGGAGACTTGGAGAGGCATCGCCCGGAAGCCGAGGAACGGCCCATGCGACGCCGTTAGAGAACGCACGCACTCTGGATCGGTCGAGAGCGACCTCCTGTATTCATACGCTCCAGTCCAGTATTAGCGACCTCTCTTGGACCAGACCAGGCACGCAAGCAGCCTTGGACACCGCTCAGGGCTGTGACTAGAGTCTCCGACACATGGCTCGTTGGCTCGTTGTATGTGCGCTTTGACGGCGAAGACTCGCATACATCGTGCGGACTGTGAGGGACGGAGTGAAGCGTTGCGGAGTTTGCCCTTCAGCGTCCTCGTACCTATACGAGTCTGGCTTGGCGGGAATTCCGGATACTTCTTCCTTTTACTCCTCGTCGCGCAGTTTCAGTATTGTCTACAGTCTACACGCCTCGACTGGAACGAGAGCAAAACGAGTGGCATTCAGCAACCGGGCCGGTAGCAAGTGCAGGTCTCGTGATCCTCGCACTTGCGGAGGTGCCGACGCAGATCAGACCATGCTCTGCATGGCGGTGGCTTGAAGCTTGCCCAGACGGAGGTATACTTTGAACGCTTCGGCTCAGCTTCGCTGGTCGTCGGATGTATGCAGAACACCGCCGGCGTGAGTGCTGGTCTGTTGGCTTGCTGTCGCCAGCTCGAGGCTTCGGGGGTCCTGGGCGTAGGCTATACCTTCCATCGAAGAGGCAGTTGAAATGCTTGGCATCATGCCATCCACTCCGATCTGGCCATGTTCGTCGACCTCGGCGTGGTGTTGTGACCAGACCGCCGAGAGTCCGAAGATGCGGCGACAATTCGATCTCCCAGCCGAGTTCTTGTCGCACACTTCTGTCCGGACTGCTTGGGAGGCACCGCCCATGCAAGCTATGTGATCTCGCCGTCCGGGGCGCCATCTTCGCTACAGCTGGCACCTCTTCCGAAGCAGAGCCATCACATCGGTAACCACGACCGCTTGGATCTTTTCCGGCACGAGAGCCATGTTAACAAGCTCCCGGCGTGCATCTGACACTACGCGCAACCCGTTGCGGAATCTGGCGAACGATTGGTACAACCTCCACGCTATCGACGCAGTTGTCTGGAGCTGGGCTCTTGCCGAGCGCAAAGACACATGTGCTGTCCCACCGCTATTTCAAGGTGCCAAAGCAAGGCCGCGTTCAGGATTAGCTTATTGCTTTGCATCTGTATGCTTGACTTGTGCATCTCCTCCACTGCCGACTCCCGGGACAATTGGTCACTACCATCATACACAGGGTATTGGTCATTTGACTTTGCTGCGGTCGAGGCGCAGCAAGTGCTACCTCCGTTTCTGATCTTACCCGACCAGCCCGCACCGGCTTTTTCATTGCTAGCGTGTAGGTCATGCATGATGCCATGAGCTGACACGAGACAGTCCCGATTGCATTTCCAGCCTCGACTGGATCGACTGGTGACCACGCCGAATACTTCGCCTAACTCCTGCCGATGTGATGCCGCACAAGTCCCGCTCGTACTTTTCAGAGCCTCACCAAGACGAGCAGCTTAGCTGCCGACGAGCTCGACTGAAGCAATACATAGTGTCGTGAACGTCGAGATGGCACAACATCCCTGTAGACTTATCCACCAGGTACCAGGGCACAGCCTCCGCAGGACAGGGATATTCTTGAGCCGCGATTGGCTTTAGATCTCGTACCACGTTCGCACGGGAAGGTAATCTCAGAATCTGCCTATGGAAAAGCTTGTGGTTCCGTCAAAACATCGGAGCTGCATGTCGCTGGACCATTAATGCAGTAGAACTAGCCCTGATGGCATGATCGGATGGAGCAAGGAGCTTTGTTGCTGCAAAGTCGTCTTGACGCCCTCGTGGATAAATGCAGTGACCGACCCGCCATTTCGGACGAACACTGACACGAGGTGGTGACCATCACTTTTTCGATCACCATGCTTTGGACCACATTATGGGCCGCTGCGTACTTCCTGACACCAACGCTCGTCCATGGTCGATCGATCCCCGGCAGCCATGTCCTCCACGAAGAACGAGATGTCGAACGATCGTCCCTCGCCAAACGAGATCGCTTACATTCGGAAACACCTCTCGTCATGAAGATCGCACTTAAGCAACAGAATATGCATCAAGCTGAGGACTGGCTCAAAGAAATCTCGGCCCCGACATCCCCAAACTTTGCCAAGTTCTGGACCCCGGAAGAGGTCATCGAAGCCTTTCAGCCTCCAGCTGAGTCCGTCAAAGCTGTCTTGCTCTGGCTGGAGTCCGCCGGCGTACCACGTCACAAGGTCACCCATTCGGAGAACAAGCAGTGGCTGGTGTTCGGAGCTTCCGCTGATGTGGCAGCGGCTCTCTTCCATACAGATTACCATGAGTTTCATGATCTCGAAGGCCGCAGTCTGGTCGGCACGGATCGCATTCATCTACCTCGACACCTCACGGAGCATATCGACTTCGTCAAGCCGGGCGTGGTCATGCAGCCCATGCCAGCGTCCCATCGCAAACGTCGTCGGGATGCAACTAAAGCTGTGTCCCGGAAAAGGGAACCAATATACCCAGACAACCAGCGAAGAGAGGCCACGAACCAAAACGCGACTGGCTGCGCCAAAGAAGCCACGCCTGAATGCATATCCACTCTTCTCAACTTTCCGTTCCCCGATCTCGCCAACTGCTCCAAGACACCAAGTTCTCTAGGAACGTTTCAACAAGGCAACTATTACCTACAATCCGACCTCGACAAGTACTGGAATGAATTCCTGCCCGATCGGATACCCCAAGGCACAGGTCCAACTTTTGTTTCGATCGACGGCGGTCTTCGCACCAGCGAGCTTTTGCTTTGGCCCGCCAATGCTTCTTACGGGTCAGAGAACGCTCTAGACCTGCAGCAAACGATACCGTTCTATCACCCCAACAAAGTAGTCAACATCCAAGTTGACGACGAGTACTATGCGCAAGATCGCGACATCGGAATGCTCGGGCCAGTACTGGACGCTATCGATGGCAGTTACGTAAGTACTCCGGAGGACAGAAGGCTTCAAGCTCGGTCAGACACCACGTTCTTGGTCTTCATAATGCGATCTCAGCTGAGGCTAACCTGCTCCCAGTGTACCTCCTGCGCCAACGGGATCTGCGGCAACGATCCCAAGCTCGACCCTGTGTATCCAAACAACGATCCATCCGACCCAGACGTGACGGATGCAAAAGACTGGGCTCTCTACAGAAAGCCATATCAATGCGGCACCTTCAAGCCTCCCGCTGTAATTGCATCTTCATACTACTCTCATCTAGGGGACGACGGCGAACATACGCAAGCCTACGCCCTACGTCAATGCGCCGAGATCCTAAAACTCAGTCTCCAGGGCGTGACCTTTGTCTTCGCCGCGGGAGACAATGGAGTGGGATACAACAAGGGCAAATCGTGCGGAAGAGGCAGATTCGCCTACTCTCACCCGAACGGTTGCCCTTGGGTCTTGGTGGTGGGAGCCACCATGATTGAGGCCGGCAAGACGGAGAAGGATCTGGAGATTGCCTGGCAAGATGGCCCAACGGGAACACAGCCGTGGAACGACTCCTTCGCATCCGGAGCGGGATTCTCCAATTTTCATCCGAGACCGTACTATCAGAAAGCGGTCGTCGACGTTTACCTGGAACAACATGATCCGGGCTTGCCATACTACACCGGTGCCGGTCTGAATAATGAGACAGGGTGGTACAACCGGGACGGACGTGCCTACCCCGATATCGCGGCTAACGCCGGTCCGGTCGGAGAGTGGCATGACGGAGAACGGGTTCAAAACGGCGGGACGAGCATTGCCAGTCAACTCGTTGGTGTTATGCTCGCTCGCATCGTGGACGAGAGGCGGAAAGTCGGCAAACCCAATCCCGCGCTGGGATTGGTTCATGAAGTCTTGTATGCTCATCCGGAGGTCTTCAGGGACGTGGTGTCTGGGAGCAACCCGGGGTGTAATACGACTGGCTTTCCGGCCGCAACGGGGTGGGACCTTCCCACAGGACTTGGGGTGCCGGACTACCAAAAGCTGCTGGAATTGTATCTGAGCCTTCCGTAGAGCACAATAATGACCATGGAAAGCCGGGATGGCAGTTAATGTGTCCCGGCGCTCCCAGTAGGCGCTCCCAGTTCCGGCTTGTGCTGATACCAACGACCTATCCATCGCTCAATACGGCGCATCTGCGAGCGGCAAGTAGTGTTTTCTGTAGCAACATAATTTGTACGGACTCGGCGTCTCACCATGCTTGTCTGCGCACATACAGCGGTCGTGTTGATCAAATAAAGAGAAGATGTTTGTGAACCAAGAAAATCAGTATCGATCCAAAATCGGGAGAGGACAAATATATACATAGCATGATACTTCAAAACCTTCATTTCAGCCATGATGATCCGCCTGTCATGACCTAAGAACTTGGACTGGACTGGCTGCTGCCATCAATGAGACCCACAGGCGTGCAGTCGCTCACCGTTGCACCCGTGACAATATACCTCAAATCCTTCGTCGACAAAGCGTCCAAACCTTCGTGGCTGTTCACAATGAACAGTTTGCTAGCCGCGCCATTGGCAAAGTTGCGCAGCACAGGAACGTAAGCGTCGCCGGCAGTGCTGACAGCGTACAGCGCGGTAGGTGTCGAGGAGTCGCCATCGTCGATCGGTTTGAAGACGACCATGTCTGCGGTCTTGGGGATGTGGTCGTCATCGCTGAGGCGAACACGAGAACAGCCGGGCTTGGTCATTATGTCGGGGTGGTAGTGTATGGTTCGTTCCGAGACGTCGTACGCCGCGACGTTGTTGAGGGTTCCGAACAGGCCGGTGCCATCGCTGGACTGTGCGATTGGGCCTCCGTAGATGTTTCCGTCGGATGAGGGGAAGATCTGGAAGACATTGCGCTCTTCGATGATGCTGTTGTATGTCAAGCCGTCCATGGATTTGGCATCGGCGGCTGCATCTTGAGCCTCACCTGCGTCCTTCAAAAATTCGGCATTATCTGGGTCGGTGTCGGGGTCGATCACTGGGCCGTCATTCTCGGCATCCGAGAGACCCCCTGTAGAGCCATAAGGATCATCTTTCCGGACTTCGTCGCCATCGGCCGTAGTGTCGTCGGTGGGTGTCGTACCCGGCAAACCAGCAGAGGTGGTGGCTGATCCTGAAGTCGTGCTCTGCGAAATGGCACGAGTGGTGGTCTGCGAATTGAGGGTGGTATTGGCTTGAACTGGAGCACGCTTCTCGATCCCGGTTCCTTCTGAGCCCTCTCCACTTGCAGGTTGATCGTTGGTACCGCTCGGTGTGTCTGAAGTCTCGCTATCCGTACTGCCTGTTGAGGCTCCGGGGTTCGCAAATTGGTCATCTGTGCTACCCGCTATCGTCCCATCATTCGACGGATCGGCATTTCTGCCTCCTGTTGAGCCGCTGGAGTCTGAGGGCTGACCACTAGAGTCCGAGGCTAACTACTGTTGTCCGTTGGGTGTCCGGGGTTCGAGGGATCACTGCCATTGTCTGTTGGATCCGAGGGGTCGGTGCTCGGGTCCGTCGGAGTGCTAGCGTACGCTGTGGTCGTGGTAGTTGTTGTGGCATCGCCGGAGCCGAGCCTGAGGTTGTGGTTAGTATGCGACTCTCGGGCTAGAACAAAAGTCAACCTACAATTTGCATCCCTTGAGCAAGGGCTCTGCTGGCTCGTAGTGGTTAAGAGTGAAGGTCTTGAGACCGAAGAAGTCCATGCTGATATCGTTGAAGATGGTTGCCGAGTACTCGATGCCGTTGTTGCGGGATCCACCGCCGTAGGGCAGTTCAGATGGAGTGCCGGTGTGGACTTGGATGACCAGCGTCGGAAAGACGTATGGCGTGATGTTCCTTATGGCTGTAGGTGCCCAGTAGTGTCGACCCGCTCAACGCCTCGTCTGGACCTTTGGCAACATATAGGGCCTAGGCTGTCCAGGTAGCGCATCTTGTGTTCGGCCCCTCGTCTCGCCTGTCGCCTGTGATGCCCAACAATGGTGAAGGAACGTCAATGAATTGTTGTTCAGGCCACCACGAAGTAGCATGTTCTCGCTTAACGCTGCCCGCACCAAGTTCCTTCAGCACGGTCGAACCTGCATCTCGTCAGATACTGATGTGCCTGCATCGGTCATGTCTGAGCTTATCCCAAAGAGGTAATGGAGGTCGGAGTGTCGAAGTATAGTACTCTGGTCAGGCTACCACGTGGTGGCATGACATCGGGTATCGTTACCTGCAGCACCCTGCCGACCGTTCCAGCCTCGCTCTTTGTCGTCTGCGAAGAATTGTTCTCCGCCCTGCGGACACACGCCGAGTGCGGCCAAGCTTAGCGGTGATACTTAGCGAGCGCGCTTGGTAAAGATGCTTGGTGCGAATGCTTGGAGACAACGTCCGTACCTCACACGCTGAGGAGTCTGCTGATTTGTACTCGCATTGGGAGGGCATACTTTCCACGCGAAAGATGCACAGAACGTAATTGCAGCTCGAGAGGTTCTGCAAAGCTTTGTCCTGCCGACAGTCGCTGCTATCGAGGGCTCTGACACGATCGGCGACGCCGAAGTGGTGGCTCAAGCTATCCTTGGTCGTGCGCCGGTATTGGCCAGGAGCGATTCGGTTGGAGATATTTCGATATTCGGATGGATGGCGACTCGGCAGAGCATGGTCTAGTAAAATTCACTGCTGTACGCTACGCCGAAGCGCAATGCAGAGCCATTAGCGAGGCACACGGAGAAGCCGATGTTGGTGGTCCACAAACGTTCTAGAAGTCGTAGCGTCAAATTGTCCGCTTTCCTATTCAAGTCAAGCGGATATGGAAGTAAATGAAACTCTCCCCACTGTTCGACAATTTCAACCCAAGCACTTGCAGATCCTTCTTGTTGAGCTTGGTGGTCTCGTTCGCGTGTCGTGTCTTCGCACAGTCCGAGCGCCTATGCGGCGAGCCTTGGCTCGATGCATATTGTCCGTGGCGAAATATATTGTCCGAAAGGGCTGTATGGAGAAGTCAGCACAGGCATCGTCGGCGGAGATGGCACGGCCTGTCGCCCAGCCTCTCCACCTGTAGCGCGAGATAGTCAGCCTGGACGGTGATTGCGCGATATGGACTAAGCTCGCGTTCATTTTCCCTTGGCCTCCACCAACATAGGCTGACACGAGCTTCGGCGACACCAGTCTGCTGTTCGAATGTGGTTTGTGTAGCCTCGCGACCTCCTGGCGTGATAGAGCCGGCATTGGGCAAGGCGAAGCCGACTGGTCGGTGTCAGACTATCTTGCAAACCTCGTCACGAGCAGTCTATCACAGCAAAGAGTCTGCAAGAATCAGCCCACCAAAGGAGACGTCGTCTTAGTCGTCTGGGGTCGAGATTGCGGACTTTCGAAATGCTAACGCCTGGCTTGAAACCTGGCGCGAGTACTCACCACGAACGAAGCGAGGTCTTCTCTGCCTCGAATCACGCTCCGATGGCGTGAGGTTTTCAGTCGCATCATGTTTTGTTGTCTTTGGAAGGATGGAAAGAAGAGACCGATGAAGTTGACCTCCGCTCGTGGATTCGGCGGATGAGTCAGCAGATGCATGCCTCAGGCGGGAATTCCATCTCAAGCCGACAGAGGCACAAACATCTGTTCCAAAACAACCATCACAAAGTCTGCCGATAATCAATCGAACCACAACGTGAGGAAGGGCCGGCTTAGGGTCAGAACTGTGTATCCAAGAAGCGCCCGCGGGCACGCTTTATCTTGGATTGAGGACGGTCACAGCCAGCAGGCAGCTGGGCGCAAAATCCTCACTCGAACAATCTGGACCTGTTCCGCGCAGAGCGCTCGCACGTATTGCGGTCTGTGGGTGAGGTGGAGTTATGATCGACGGAGAGAAGGCAACAGTGGACCAAAGCGAGGTGAGGACAGACTCTCAACATGTGAGTGCATTTGGACCGATGAACAGCAAACCTCAACGGAGCCCAATCCAAATTCTTCGTCATTCACATGGCTCTCTCTCTCCCTCCAACACACTCAGCCTGCGTCGCTCTCCCACGGCAAGCGAAGCCAACATCCCAGATTCCCAGTCGGACATGGGTCACACGATGCTTTTCACTTGCAAGTGTACTTGGGACTAGAATCTTCATGAGCACGCTTGACGAGAACAGGACCTGGGATCATCGGATCAACATACTCGTCTGTGCAGTGTCCCGTCCAGTAGTCTCCCTCATCGCCGTTGTTGAGAAGGCAGAAGCCTTTGCACCTTTGACCAGTGCTGGGCTCATTGATATTGCAGGAGTCCGCCGCCACGAGGTCGCCGCACTGGTACGGCTTGATCTTTTTGTATCGCTTTTCGAGGACGTTTGCTTCCACGGCGTCGGGTTCGGCGGCCGGCATGGCGATGACTGCGGGCAAGAGGAGGCCGAAGGCGAGAGTGAAGAGCTTCATGTTTGGAATGCGGATTGTCTTTCGGTCGCTTGTCTTGTAGACGGACTGTCGTGAGTGAGAAACGGAGTGAAGCAGGAGAGGGCTCAAATATGCCCAACTGGACTCATGCTTCGAAGACAGCTGCAACAGACGTCACATCCGGACGAGGTATCCTTGAGTCGACATCCGGTGCGCTCCTATACTCGACAGCCCGGTGGAAAAGGATCCGAAACAGGTCGGGATGTTGCGGCAATTGAACATCAACACGGGACATGGCAGTCGACGGCGGTGTCGTGGAAAAACATTGTCACGCTGGCAATGGTTTTGACGATCCGATCTGAGATGTGCTCTTTGAAGACGTCCAAGCTCATGAACTCGAGAAGCGTGGGCTAAAACGGGTCTGCGCTCCCAATCATCGACAGGGTTGGCCATGACCCAAAGGCTTTTGACGGCATTTGCCGGGACTTGAGTCTAGACTGCGACAGTCAAGGGCTACAATCTTGCTCGATGCCCGGTAAAAGTCAAGATACGGGAGACTGCAGGAGTGTATAGAGGACTAATCCGACGTGGAGAATGGCTTGGATACTTTGCTCAGCCTCCTCTCGTGGGCGCTGTTCGCTACATGCTTCCTTGAGCATGCCCGCAGGCTCTTGCCGTCCTTGACTTGATCACAGCTGATACGCAGCGTCTCAGACCTATACAGAAGGCCTGCGCCTGCTGATGACAACGTCTGGATGGAAGTGCAATCAGCTGGACCCACGAAGTTGAGTTTGTCGCCTGTTTTTGATAAACTTTACTAAAAATGCCGTCGGCAGTTTTTTACCCTGCTGACGCTCTCCGACATGCTGACTGCAAAGTTCGATCAGCCCTTGCGGACTCTGATCCATACCAGAGCTCAGACGGCGTGTGGACGCTTCGGAGTCCCGTCCGTTCATCTCAGAGATCTGGCTCAAGATTCTAAAGGCCTGATGCCAAGAGTCGAATCGATGAAAGCCTGTAATCTCTCCCGTCTTGCAAAAGCAGTGAAGAGCACTCCAATGCGTTCACACGCTGATCACAGTCAACGGGAGACTGAAATCATTCGACGAGTCTGGTATCGCACCTCCAGAGCATTTCGGCTCTGTCTTTGAGTTCATTGCATCGCGTAGCCTGGAAAGCTAGTACCGACAACTTTGGCTCCAAGCCCGCTGTTTGCAAGAGAAGGTTTGTCGTAGGACTCGACGCCAGCAAGGAGTGGAAATGAGGCACCTAGCATCAACATCAGGCCATACCGTATTGTTCCATGACCACAATCTCACTTTGAGCATGAGAAGCGCAACAAGCACGACCATTCAGTGTCACCCTACAGGCGCTGCTCCGCATGGGTCTTGCGTTGTCAAAAGGGCAGTCAATCTCTCCTACGAACTCCTCCTTCCCTTCATCAACTCCTCTCTTCAATCCCACATTTCCCGCACCATCAGCCCCCTCCTCTCAAAATGAAGACCTCATCCATCGCCCTCACCTTCTCCCTCCTCCTCGCCACCGGCATGTGCAACTACGTCGTGCAAGACTACCCCAACGGGAAACAAGTCGGCGTCCGCCCCAAGAACAAAATGGACAAGCGCAACAACATTTTCCTCTGGAACCCCGACAACACGGCTTCCGTACGTTCCACCAAGCGCACAACTCCAGCACAACGCACTCACGTCAACGAAACTCGACTGACCATGTCCCACCACCTCTTCTATAGTGCACGGACCACAGCCAGTGCGACGACTGGTGCTCCGTCTTCCCGCCCGAGGACTGCATCCTCGCGGGCAAGCACGCTTTCGGTTGCGCGCAGAACAACCTCTGCTCCTGCTACGTGAGTTTTTTTGCGGCCACCATTCGCCATTCATTCACGAAGACTCCTTCCCAGGCTAACGAGTCGCCGTGTCCAGAGCATCGACCCGAAGCCCGCTTGCGAATGCACTTACAAGCGACCCATGGTCGACGCATGCTTCCGTGTGAGTTCTTTTTCATTGCTTTTCCGAACCGTTCCGGTGCGAGTACTGATCATCCAACGAACAGGGTGGGAGCGCTCTCGACGTTCCGGACACTTCGATCGCCCATTGCGTTTGGGGCTGCAACACCGGCGGCCACGACAACGGAGGAAACGGAGCTTGTAACGCGGCGCAGGATCCTTGCAAGGCGCCCTGATCGAATTGGAGGTGTGGGATGTGCTTGGGACTTTGTGGTTCTGTGGAGAAGATGTCTGGATAGTTGATCTGTCGAATTGCAAAGGGTCTCGCATCGTCAATCTCACGTCTTGAGTCCGCACGGGTATCATCTCGCTGTTCGCCACCACGACGACGCTATCCCTCACATCCACCCTGTCTTCCTCGTCCTCTATCCACGTCACCACCACCCCACCCCTCCCTTGACACTCTCCACAACACCACCCTCCCGGTCCAACGCAAACTCCACCCTCCCATGCACGACCCCAACCCATCCACCCACCACCCTCTCATCCCTCACATGTCCTCCATCATCGGAAACTACAAACTTCATGCCCGAACCACCCGTATCAACTCTAGCCAGTCCCTTCCCTGCCGGACCTTCATGATCACTGTTGAAATCCTCGACTTTCCGCTGCGACGTCTCACGGATGCGAATCTGCGCATACAGTCCCGCCGCACGCAGTGACGATGTCGTGGTGCGGTTGACGCCGTCTTTGCCTTCCCGTGGAATTTCACTCGCTTGATCTCCGCCTAATCGCTCGGCGAGAGCGGCGTCTTCCAGTTTGTCCTCCCAATTTTGTAGGAACAGTACATCATCGTGTGTCACCCGCGCCCGCGGTACAGGTCGACAAACAGCTTGCACCTGTCCATCGACATCGACCGGCACAACAACCTGTCGCAAAGCCGGGAGAGCAGGATCAGAAGCAAAGTCCCGCGGCGTGATGGAGGATGCGATGCAGGAGAGGGAATTACCAGGTCGAAGGCAGTGCCAGTGGAGATGGGTGAGGGAGTGGGAGACCAGGTGGAAAGGGTTAATGGTCATCTGCTCCCGGTGATTGGAGGAGAAAGGATCCGGCAGAGGCGAGGAGACTTGTGGTTCTGGTGCTGTCTGTTGAATTACTGTAAGATGTTCCAGACGTGGGAGGGAGAGGAGGGTGAGCTGAATGGAGCGGAAGGAGAGGATGTTGGGGTTTAGGAGTTGGAGATGTTTGATCGATCGGGGGAGGAAGCGGAGAGCATCGTCGGATATGGCGGGGAGGGAATCGAGTCGTAGGGTAGTGAGGGATGGGAGAGAAGCGATGGAGGCGGAGTTGAAGTCGGAAGGGTGTAGGCCTTGGAGAGCGAGGTTGCGTAGAAGAGGTAGACGGGCGAGGACTTCAGGGAGGGTCTCAAAGCCAAGGTCGACTCCGAGGTCGGCTACGAGGGATAGAGTGGAAAGATGCAGCCATTGGTCGTGGGTGTGGAGGAAGTCGGAGAGGTTGGGTAAAGTCGCCCGCGCAGAATTAAGATTCCATGAGTGGGATTTCAGACGAGTGCGGCTGGCGAGGGCTTCAATCAGAGGCTGTGTCGATGGTGTCGCTGGAGGAGTCCAGGGTGTGAGGTGGGTCAAGGAGTACGATACGCGAATGATATGTTCAAGGAGGGAGAGTGTGCACGTCGGCTCGAGTTGGAGGTATGCTTGTTGCTCCAACTCGGGGACCATAGAAGATGGTACGTGTATGGTCTGAACGAGATATCCAAGACCGGGCGTGCGGACAATGGTGTCGAGCAGCATGCGCAGGCTGGAGCGTGGTATCTTCGAGGACCAGCGACGTTTCGGCGGACTCTTGTTCGAGGGCAGGTATAGCTCGCGATAGAGCTGTGCCCGGGCGATTCGAAGCAACTGTGTATTGACTAGACACATCGACCGTAAGTCTCGCCGTAGAGATGAGACATCGAGTCGGTTGCTGTGTGATGTGTGCACGTCTTCCAAATGTTCCACTATTGTCTGATATATCTCTTTCGGCAGTTCAGCGAGTGTCCGAAAATAGTGTGATGCTGACATGGACGGCCTGCCGCGAACGGAGGGTGTACGAGTCCATCTCGAATCGGGCCGTCCTCGATCGAACTCCCACGGCGTCCGCACAAGAGTTGGAGTGGCGTCGAAGTGATGGCTGCCGGCGTTGCGAGTCGACTGAGAGCTCGAAGCGTACAGCTTGCGGTCTAGGTTGGCTCGCCAGTTGGAGGCAGCGAGCGAAGAGGTTCGCTGAGGAATCGATGGTGCTCGTCGCGAGCTCGAACTGGATGTCTTTGGACGGTCGGAGGATGAGATCGCATAGTCTCGTGTGGTAATCGCGGTATCGAAGGAAGGACGAATGGATGTGGTGTCGTCGCTGCTGACGTGGAGTTGAATGTAGTTGGCTTTTGGTCTGAGACATTGGGAATGGTTAGTACAGATGCACCGCGCGACTCACGCCGTGGACCAAGAGACCATACGACGATCGGGAGGAGAACGGGCATGTCTCTCACCTCACTTCGAACTGTTGCACAGCTTCGTCCTCCGGCAGACCGTCCATGGACGGGCGAACATCTCGTACAGCCGTCTGTGGTCGGCGACCGGGTGTGCTGAAGTTGACGTAGGAACTCGCCATCTTCGCAGCTCCCGCAGCAGCAGCGACGTGGAGATTCCAGATGGGGACAATGCTGTACGGGACAGGACAGGCGCCCTGGAGTCCTGTGAGGAGACAGGTCCCGTCGCGGTGAAGGAGGTGACGTCTCAGCCTGGCGCCCAACCAGCCCAGCCCCCAAGCTGAAAACAAAACACACACGACAGCACTCGACACTCCGTGCACGAGCTGATGAGCTGCAACTGCAAGCCTTTGTGGACGCCGGGGAATTTACGATCAGACCACACTCCACCATCGTCGCCGTCGTGAGCGGCCCGATGCGTGACACGCCAGCCGAGCGCATGTCACCAATAGCAGAGTCGCGGCGGGGTCGACGTGGCTGGCGGAGAGTTCAGCCTACGGAAGCGAATCTGTGATCCTGCCGGAGATTCGTCCAGTCGGTCAAGGGCGGGCGTCGCAGCGTCGGGACATGACTGAGGAAGCTGGAAATCATCACCATGCTGGCCTGTAATGCATGGTGTTGCTGATCAGGTAGTCGTCAAGGAAGTTGTCGGTCAGCGAGCATGATCAGCCAGAATCGCGGCAAAGGCGTCTCGTCGCACATTCCTTCATTCCGGTATGGCATTGACAATGATGGATGCAATGTGGCATGAAGGCAGAGCGACGGTCTGGAGAAGATTGGTATGTATATTGGAGGAGTCTTGACATGTCGTCCGGACTCCACACACGCGGCAGGACCCTCGCACTTGCAGGGATGCTGACGGACACAGATCGACGACCTTACCTCGACGTCGTCCTCTCCTCGTTCCCACTTGACTTGACACGCCCTTCGTCGCAGACACCCAGATGCTGAAAGTGTTCCGATCGCAGCGACCCTTCTGCTGCAGCATTGCCTCGATCATCAAGCGCAGCGCCCGATCTCGAGTTGAGGAGACTGGCTGAGCAGCACCGCCCGCTATTCTTGCATCCTGATCCCAACAACGCTCAAGGATGATGCCTTCATGCCCACACCATGGCAATGTCGTAATTGTCTCAAGTGCCGAGGCCATCCTCGCCGACCACTGCGCCTCGCAAATTTCAGGATCGCGGCGGCTGTGCTCTCGCAGCAGCCAGCGGTGGATTCTGGCCTCAGAAAAATCACGACATCTGGTCCGGGCCGTTGCTTTACCGTGACCGCCGACGTACAGACGACAAGGTCTGGGTAGAAACCATGAAGTAGTGTCCGCTCATGGGACATTCTCGAGCCAATAAAACCTCGCGAAACTGTCGATACGAGGTGCCTGCCTGAGATGGGCACCGATTGAGACATCGAGGTGGCACACTACTTCACGCATGCAGTCCGCGGCTTGTGTATCCTCTGCACACAGGAGATAGTTTCGGCTTCCTGCTACTATTTCGAGCTAATCCGAACTGCACAAGTTCTCAACACCTGCCCCAACAATGCGGCGACAAGGTCTCCAGAAGCCAGCTCTAATTCCTGCATGCGGACCTCGATCCGAATTTCCTGGCTGAAATCACGCAGATCGACGTGCCCCACAGCGCTTTGAGCATTGCGGAATCATTAGCCTCACACGGAAATCGCAATAGTTCTTGATTTGGACCTGACGACCATGCAAAGACCAGCCGTGACCAAGGCGGCAGCAGTCTGAAGACAGGCAATGCTATTCCGGCAATGATAGCGGCAATCAAACCCAGCCAGGTTGGCCGACCTAGCGCATTGAACGGGTACGAGTCTCTAAAATTATGCACGACTTCATCAAACGAGGCTGTGATGACCTCGGCGACAACTGTCGCTTGGGCCAACTTGACTGCGAAAACTCCAGTGCATGTACCCTGTTCGCACGGACCGATCGGTTGACCTCACATGGTTTTCACGAGTGATTTTCGTTTCACATCAGGGAAGTCTGGTCCGGAAGCACTCGCACAACAACTGCACGTCCTATGGAACGTTCCAGCTTCGCCCGGCGGTGATGCAACGCAAGGATGGTCCTCGCGGCAGTGATCTGCGCAGGAAAATCGCATAAAGGCACGCTTCCCTCGTTCTGAGAAAAGCACTCGTCCACCATTATCACAACGATAAACGAGCAACAGAACAACTATCAAAAACACCACAACACTTTCTCAATCAATCAACATGCGCTTCACTCAGATCACCGCCCTCGTGGCCCTCCTCTCCGCCTCCGCCATGGGCGTGGCCTTGCCAGCGGATGGCGGTGACGCACCCAAGGGACAAGCGCCTCACACAGGCACCGACACTGGCCACAACAACTGTGGTGGCTCCACCATCGACCCCCTCACCGGCAATGGCCCTAAACTCGACAAGAACGATTGCCTGGCCCTCAAAGCTGACGTCGCCAAGCTGGACAAGTCCTTCCGCATCAGGGGACCACGTCTCATCGGCTTCCACGGCACTTGCCAGTTCACCGCCACCGTCAACAGGCCCGAGCAAGCCTGGCTTGGAGGCAACGACGTTACGGATCTCATCCAGAGCTCTCTGGACCAGTGGCAGAAGAACCCGATACTCGAGCATGGCAGCTCTGGAACGATCCAGACCGGCACCGGCGGTGAAGTGCCCTGCGACAACGTCAAGGGCAATGCGCCGGTCACGGTCTACTGGACTCTGTCGTACCACCACAAGTAGGCGACGATCACGGCGGAGGGATTTGCAGAGGAGACGAATGGTATGGGTGTCGGGGAACGGTTCCGATGGCTTGACATTGCTAGGCACGTTGGAAAATCTTCTCTCGGCCGTAGTGTTTTGAAGCAATGCATTCTGTCGCAGCTGTCAACGTCCTCAAGCCTGAGATTTTCTGATTGCACTGACTTGCTAATGTTCGAGACTTACATCGCCGTCTGCAGACGTTCAAATCAAGCTTTTCAACAATTCTCAAGAAGATCAACTTCCCTCCAAACACTGGCGCAGTCACCGCAATGTCGAGGCAACCTTCCTTATCCACTGCCGAACGCTCCTCCTCTCATACTCCTCCGCTCTTGTAGACCAGCAGTGATCGAGAACTCCTCGCACAACAGTGACGACATCGACTTCCATCGCCAACGTGCAAGTTCTCTTATAGGAGGTAAAGCCCACTGTGCTGTCGTTGACGGGCCTGACGACGTTGCTGTTCGACGTCTTCGCTGCTCCCTTTGAATTCGCCTGTAGTCATGAAAGAAACGATGAAGGAGCGTACGACTGTTGGTATCGGCATTGGCATGCGATTTGAAACGCTGTTAGATATGGTGATGAACTTGTGGGATTTCCGGCGTAGCTTCTTACTCGGCAACAACAATGGACCAACGCGAAGCAAGATCCGGACGGATCGTCCGACCGACAGACACATGGCACCTATTTCGACGAGGTGCATCGGTCAACCCTGTGTGGGAAGCCGTCCTGCATCCAATTCTGCCGGTAGCTTGGTACTACACCCTCACCAGAATATCATGGGCGATGATGTTAGGCTTTTCCTGCGGACACTTGCGCAAAGCACATTCGGAGTGTCACGCTGCTCGGCTGGTTTTTGTTGCCATGGCTGTCTCATTCATTCCGGTGCGTGACGATTTGCGAGAGAGGAACCTCGAAAGTGAGACGCAGCCCAGCCTGATACGACACGAGAAGTTCAGGAGAGGAAGCGACTCTGTCTAGCTCCAAAGCGAGGTCAACTCTCCTGTGCATTCCAGCGGCTCTCGCTGTGTCAAGATGCGCGGACAGGAAAGTCCACGACCTGACGCTCCTCGCCACGAAATTAGACTGCCTGGAAATTAGATACCGCACTTCGGTATCCTATGTCGACTACATATCTTCTGACCAACGGAACAAGATATTCACCGGACCTCCGAAGCCTCTCTACTTGCAAGACGATTGGTCTCGCTTCAAGGCCTGTTGTAACAAGCTTATCCATCGGGTTGTACACGATCCAGTCGTCTCTGCTCGTATCTGGGACCACGAAGACTGGTTCCGGAATTCCTTGCTGCACGAAGTGGTTAATCGCCTAGTGGCTACACCGGCGGAATGCTCGTACGGCGATGCGTTGGTCGTGCGCGATATGGACGAGGCCGTATGGCCGGAAAAGATGCTGTTGCTTCGACACTGCGACTTCCTTGCACGGCGGCATCGCGGAGCGCAATGGACTCATCCGGATGCCACGATTTCTCAAGGAGCTCTGACGATACCGCAAAATACTCTCCGCGAAGAATCTCCTCGGACTTGGATGGCTTTCCATCGCTGCATTTTGGAGGTGGTAGAAGCGAGCACGTCTTGATAATGCTGTATGGCATTGTTCGAGCTGCTTTGCCACCTTACAACAAATGCAGGAGAAGACGAATGGCTTCGAACATCGAGGCTTGGAAGAGAGAGCAAAATCGCGATGCCGCTGTGATGGTGGATCGCGTGAAGAGTGCTGAAGATTTGTTCGGCCGGCCTGGAGAAATGTGTTCCCGGGCGGAGGGCGATCAGGACGTTCCGGTGCATGTCATGCCAGTCTTGGAGGAGTACAGGCAGCGTGGGAGATTCAAGTATACGCTGGACTGAGATGGTGGAGAAGCTGGATATAGAGACTGGCGGCCAACTGCTGGGCTGTGAAATTGACCGTTGTTTTCGGCGAGTCGCCGCACAAGTCATCGAGCTGCCAAAGAGGGAGTATTTGCCTGCAGCTCTCCAACAAACCTGCGACCGTTTCGTTCTGGCACACATCAGTCTTTAGTCGGCAGATGGGACGATCCAAGCTTGCTGCTCCTCTCCATGGTCGGTTGCTAGCATGCATGTTGGACGTGGAAACGAATCGACCTCCAGCCCGCACACTCGATTGTCAGCACCTGGACGCCGGCCACGTTCATCTTGCTCCAGGAGGAACGAGCGAGCTCCTTTGCTGGTCCAACACGATTACACGATCACTCAAGGACCGAGCTCCTTGCCCCGCGACAACATCGCTGCTTGGACACCCGTTGTTGCAGTCATGCGACGCGCGGTTCGCAATTTCGGCCAAAGTAGTGATGATGGCAGAATGCGAACTTGCGGCAAACTACCGACACCGATCACGCTGTTCTACCCTTGTCTCGACCGTGCGCAGACCTGGCCGATCGATGATGCCCCGGGTATGCCGCGGATCACAATCATGGACGTATCATCGAACGACGTTGAGCGCATTGGCACATCGGAGTCGTCAGTGATTTCAGTCCCTGGAATACAAGCATGATTGGGTCTTTACACAATGAGCATGACACCGACCCGAGCCAATACGAAGTCGAGAAACTTTCGACATCTACTCGGAGTCCGGACCAGACGACGACATGCTCTTCGGACGTCAGCGATGATTTCCGAACGCACGAGACAGTCTGTGCATCTGGTTGGCAGTGGTCGCCAGTCCAGGGATTGGATTGAAATTCCGTCAATAGTTCTGCTTCCCCGTGAACAGGCGTTCACATACCACGCTCGATTTCACACCGATCGCCACCACGCTGTTGATCGTGCAAACATATCGAATCGGTCGAAGGTCACGGAAGGCCGGAAACGAATATTCTGATCACCGAGCAAATGAGCCAATGTACTCCTGGACGTGCCCATGTATCTGCGAAGAGACGACAGCCCTAATACGCTGAAATCTGAACCACGATTTGAGCACACTTAACTGTGCAAGGGGTCAGCCCGTCGTGCAGGGTTGGCAGACCCAACCACTGTCCAGGATCAAGTGCGATGTTCATTTCCCGAGCGGAAAATCCGCCCCATGTTGGCTTAATGTAGCGCTGTCCACACGGCGTCCATTTCCTCTTGCATCGATGTCGAATTGGCCTGTATTGAAAGTCTCCTTTCCGAGTCCGTTGAGCCGCCAGAAAGTTCTCCATTGCAATCCATCGCGACTTCAACGACATCTCCAAGATCACGAATAACGTCCAAACCAAATCATTTCGGGATACACTTTCGCGGGTCCAAAAACTCTGGCAAGCATGGGAGTCATAATCACGCTCTTCGCCATGCTCTTCGCTGGGACTCTGGCAGATCAGCATGTACACACGCACCATGCGCATCAAGGAGCACATCTTCAGATCGATTCAGTCTCGTCAGAGGGGGAGAGGTTGCAATGCGTGAGTCTGTCCTGAAGGCTGATCTCAATGATACCTTTGCTGACATGCAGACTCAGTCTTGCGGCGGTCCAGACTGCGGCGGCGTGAGTCTTGGCAAATCAGAGCAATGTGATTGTACCGAGTCCGCTGACTGACCCATCTCCGCAGACGATCGGCGGAGATTTTGATTACCCATGTCCAGCAGTGAGCTTCCCGAGACTGTGAGGATTGGAGATTGATCTGCCGGAGCGACGAACGAGCAAGCGGTGGTGAAATATTTTGAATCTTTGATTCGGCTTTGCGGGAGGGCCGTGCTGTCATCGTACAGACTGCCTCGTGCACAAGGGAACCGGCGCTGGTGTCCGGAGACGAAGTCGTTCCCTGGCTCGGGCACGTATCGGCAGTTTGTCCCGATGAGATTGGCTTGAGAGCGTCGCAGGGGTCGGGAATGCTCTGGTGACCCCATCTGTGTGATTTACATGAAATTTCGGGATTGGTCTGCTCGGCCGTCGCTCGCCATGGTGTTTCTGAAGAGTAGAATCGTCAACGACTTTTGTTGAATGGTGTGACGATGTCGCAGCGCACGCCCGCGTCTGCAGGTTCTGGGTTCCGGCGGTCAGGTGTTCCTTGAAAAAATGCCGCAATGTACAGCACTCCATCGTGCGACTCGGGTCTCGAGGATCACATTGAATATCCCTACTAGGCTTCTGAATGCTCATGGTTCGTCTGGTCCGTCTTAATTTCAGACTCCCTGGTAGAGCTAAGAGCGCACGATGACACGACGCTTCCCTGGCTCTTGCAGCTTTGTCGGGTGTCGTGAATGGTCCTCGTGGCAGACTGGGAGCATCCTTGTCTGCTGCTCTGTCTTCGATGGTATCCTGTCCTGTACAGAAACAGCGCTTACTGTCGAAAATCCAATCGGTGCACTCTTTGAGGCAGGTATCGACGGATTTCGAAGCTCATCTTGGTCCGGGAGTCGTCGATGGGCGGAGACCGAGTCATGCGTTGGATCAGGGCATGTTGTACAATCCCCGTCGAGGACCCCAGCACTCCGCGGAGAGTCGCGACGTCGCCATTCGACAATCACCTCAGATTGTATCTTTCACGTGCGGTTCAATCTCCGCGGGCGCTCATCAATTCGGGCCCCTCGATGCAAATTCGGCATCTGCATCTCTGTGGTGGCGTGACTAAAACGCGTGGCAGATCAGGAGGTGCCTGGTCGCTGCATTACTTCGGCAAAGTCTTTCTCGCAGCTTCGACCAACGACTCGTCCAAGACCTTCACGCTTCTTCCTGGAACCCTGAGCGCTCTGCAGTGTGCTGACACCCCAAGCATCCAGCCTAGGACTTCCCAGCTCACTTCTATTCGTCGAATCCCTTCGAAAACACAAACATGAGACTCACCGCTCTGTCTGGTTTGCTCTTCGCAGCTGCCCTCGCAGCACCTGTCGTACGCTCAATGCATCCGCACTTTGCATCGATCCAACGACCTGACGCCTTCTGTGCAGCAACTCCCGGAGGCCAACGCCAATCCGGCCCACTCGAAGTCGCTAGTGAAGGAAGTGGCGCCACTTGCGCAGAGGGATGCGGTGGCCCAGTCCAAGGACGGTTGTGAACAACATTATGGCGTACGCGATCAGAGAAAGACCACATCTGGTGTTACCAGACTGATGTTCCTCAGACAGGTGCCGGAGGTAACAAAGATGGTCATGGACATCGTTGCCCAAACTCCGGTTCGGGCAACGGGGGCGGTTCTTACAATGAGGCAGGTTCGCATCCTCTATGTCAAAATGTGTCCTCTAACCCTCGAATTTCTCTATGTCCGCTTTACATTTTCTAATTAATTTATATCGAATACTCTACGTATTTCGCCCGGGCAAACGAGGAGTGTAGTTATATATATATAGGAACAGAATATATATATACACATTATTGCTGTGAAACTGTTTCGTAATATTAACATAGCAAAGGCGAGGACGGCAGTAACGCTTAGCGACCAGCTATGCTATCGAAGTTACTACCGGGACGCGATGTCGAGTGACATAAGTTATGCCAACCTGCCTCATTATAAGAAGCGCCGCAACGGGGAGCCGCCCGCGCCAAGAGACATTGCATCCGAGGAGGTACGACAGCCCAGCCGAAGAAGGTAACGTACCAGGCGCCGCCACTTGCGCAGACGGATTCGACGAATCCGGAAGCCGGTAAAGATTGCGAGAAGTATGGGTTTCGTTATGAGAGATCGTTCACGTATCCTATGACGTTACTGATCTCTCCCAGGTAGCTGGTGGTGGCCGTGTCAAAGGCCAGAAACCTCCGTGCATCAACTCCAAGTCCGACTCGAAGAAGCCGCCAACTCCAAGGAACATCGCGCCCGAGGCGGCGCCATTGGCGAGAAGAGATGCGACAGCTCAGTCCAAGAAGGCAACGTTCAAGACGGCACCCCCTGCTCAAAGGGATACCGCGAACGATGAAGCCGGCAAGGACGAGTGTGCAGCCAAAGTTGGGGTATATTCTGAAGGCTTCATCGCATCTTGGGGCCACTTTGCTAATGCTTTCCAAGGCACACGGCGGAGGCAATGTAGGCCATCATCCACCATGCACCAACTCCAAATCCGACTCGAAGAAGCCGCCCACGCGGAGGAACACAGCACATGAAACGTCGCTATTGGCGCAGAGAGAGCAGCCCGATTCAACGAATCAGAACGAAGGACGCGATGAATGCGCTGAAATCGTTGGAGTACGGTCTGACGGTGACGCCTACGGATGAGCTTTGCTGATGTTCCATAGGCACACGGCGGTGGCAATGTAGGCGCTCATTCGCCCGGTAACGGACAGCGTTGCGCCAACTCTAACTCGCCCGACTCGGAGAAGAAGCCGCCCATGCCAAGGGATACCGTATACGAGACGGCGCCACTGATGCAGAGGGAGCAGCCAGGATCGACGAACCAGAAATACGGTGCCGACGAATGCGCTGGAACTGTTGGTGTACGTTCTAAAGGCTTGATCATACTGGGAGACAACGTTCCTAATGTTCCTTAGTCACACGGCGGGGGCAACGTAGGCGCCCATGGACCTGGTCATGGATGCGCGCGCCAAGTCGAGTCCACCCGAAAGACCTGATTGAAAGCCGCCGGTAATCGCCTTTGAGTGCTCGACTGAACAGATCCCATTCGCTGCGTGGCACATACAGATGTCGAGGGAGGCTGCATCTTCGCTGTGGAAGAGTGCCAGATTCTTTCTGAGGTGGAACCTTAGCGCTTGGGTTCAGTGGGAGTTGTGGAGGAGTTCGCACAGGTGTATATGGTTCTGTCTTGCGCTGGAATATCCTGTACAGTGCATCCAGTCAGGCAGGGGACATTGTCCTCCCTCATGTGTCGTCAAACACGAATATACCCTTTCCAGATCTGTACCCTTCCAGCGTTCCCTGCACAGCATCGACCAGCACCTCCTGCTGCGTGCCTCTGTCCCACTTGACGGCCTGCATTGGCACATCCTTGAACTGGCCCTGTCTCGTCAAATCCAAGACCTCCTCCACACACTTCATCTTTTCTTCCGGATTGGCATCACTCCACCGACTGACCCAGAAGCCCTTGAACTGGATGTCCTTAAAGATAAGCAACCCCATTGGCAGTGTGACCGGCTGTTTCGACATGGCTCCGTACGTGACCATCGCACTTCCGGGCGCGAGCAGCTTCGCCATGGAGTTGACCAACTTGCCACCCACGCAATTCAGTCCGAGCCTGACCGGCTCTCGTCCGCCATTCGTCAGCTCCTTGACTCTGTCCTTGAACTCCTTGCCGTTCAACTCCTCTTCTGTAACAACCACATCCGCTCCCATTCCTTCTAGATCCTTCACCAGCTCTCCATGTCCCGTCTCCCTCCTCCTCACAACATTTATACTCCTCATTCCCCATAACTTTCCCAACTGAATCGCCGCCCTGCCGACACCAGAGTTCGCACCATTCTGCACGAACCACTCTCCCTCTTTGACCGTGCCAAAGTCCTTGAGCAACCTCCACGCCGTACACGGGTTGACGCTCACCGTTCCGACTTGCTCGGGTTTCAAACCTTCCGTATCCTTTATCACCGTGACGTTGGACGCATCAGTCTGCGCATGCGTTCTCCAGGTGCCGAAGCCTTGTTTCTTGAAGATGACCCAATCTCCCTTCTCCACACCTTTTATACTCCCGCCTTTTGCGATGACCTTTCCTACGCCTTCATTCCCGCCCACGGCGATTTTGTCCGGTGTTCCGAGCGAAGTGGTCCATGTTGGAGGTGTAGGGTAAACGCCTTGGATTTGATTGATATCCGCGGGATTGATCGGCGAGGCGAGAAATTGGAGAGTTATAAGGTTGCCTGTCGGTGGAGAGATGGAGTGAGAATGCAGTCGAAGGACGTCCTTTGGCTCGCCAGTGTTGGGCAAGATGAGGCATTTAGCTTGTTCGTAGCCGTAAGCGGAAATGGAGCGGCGGCTGCTTGGCAGGACTTTGGGAGTGAAGCGGAGGAGAGTACGGGTAGTGGCGGTGAGGAGGGATCGGGAGGGCGCCATGGTGGTAGGGACTGTGCATGAGACAGAGGACAGGCGTGCAGTCGGCATGAAGTATTTGAAAGTGGAGCTCTTCTGCGCGATGACAACATTGGACCGAGGGAAGCGGAGTCAGGTCCGGTCGGGAAAGGACGACTCATTCACTCCGAACCACGCTAAAAACATACCTTATTCAAACGACAAACGTGGCCAAGATCTCTGATACGACCTGTTCGGCATATCTGTGCACACTGTTCTTCCTATCGTTCCCCAACAAGAAAGAAGAGCGACCGCCAACCACCAATCTCCACCGCCAAGGCCGTACTTGTCCGTGGACGCATCGACAAGGCTGGGCATATCGCCGCAGCAAGACGACATAGCATCGCAAAATCTACGGCTCGCCCATCCTGTCTGGCTCTACTCACATAATCTCATCTCTGCTTGGACGATCAGAAACACGTCAATTACAAGATGCCCGCTGCTCGCATACCAAGCCCTCACACCATGGCCTCAGGAACACATTCCTCGTCAAACTCCACAAAATGTGCCTCGCGGCCCGAAATGTCTGAACTGGATGTATCCGGCATGAGTGGTCTGATCTGCGCCACGTCGATCCAACCTGCGGTCCTGCAGATCTCATCGTGCTGCACGCCAGATCGGCCTGTGCGGATACTGGACAACTGCACACAATACTGCGAAGTCGGCTCGACGCCTTCATCGAACCAGTTCGAGATCTGTCTTCGAAATTTGAACGGAGGGAAGATATTGCCTAGCGTGTGCACAATTTATCAAGACCGTGAGTATCGTCCTGCGCCCAAGATGCACGTTCGTGATGGTGGTTGACGTGGCAATGCTCCGAGGCAGTGCTTCCAGTACCGTCGAGCGGTCTTTCAACGATTTCTCTAGCCATCGTCGGTGCTCTAGGATACCTGATGATACTGACATATGTGCTGCTATGGCGGAAGCGGGAGAGCGTAGCTAAGCAAGCATTAAAGGAGGAGAATCAGCAGTTGCGAGAGGAGAGGAATTTTATCATCGCATTTCGGCAAACAAGCTATGGGACCGCGGAAGAGAGCGGCGGGCAGAGACAGTAAGCATCAAGACTTTAAGCTAGTAGAATTAGTAATGCTTAGGTACGGTAAGGGCCTTAGTAAGGCTATT
>AFIV01000415.1:0-11106 GCA_000223765.2 Zymoseptoria ardabiliae STIR04_1.1.2 | reverse complement strand
CCCGACCTAGCGCGGGGTCTAATAATAACTAACTACCTAACTATTCGTAAGGAGAGTAGCTATATACTATCTAGTTAGGCATTAACTACTTCCTTAGTTAGGTATTAGTAAGTATGTCCTAAAACTAATCTATAGCGTAAGGTAATGCTACTAATCCTTAAGTTAGTAAAGAAGCTAATCCTTAACTAATATAATTCTAACTACCTAGCGTAAGATCTTTTAAGATTAATATAGAGAATCTAGACGTTATTAGAAAGTAGAAAAGAATATAGAGATAATAGAGATCTATATACTCCTAGTATATTATAGTATACCTAAACGTTAGTTATTAGTTATTAATATACTAGCCTAATAGGAAAATCTCTATATAGAACTAGAACTAACGTAGTCCCTTACTAACGAGCTATTACGCTATCTATCCCGTATAGACCTCTAACTATAGTATAGTCTAATTCTCTATATATATATACTCCCGACCCTTCCGCTAGAAACTTACTAGCCTTTCTAAAGTTATAATAAATAGAAGAGATAACCTTAAACCTAGATAAACCTACTATCTACTATTTCTCTCGCTTAACGCTATAGTCCTAGTATAGTTACTCGGGTACTCCGGTCCCTCCTAGACATTTAGTATATTATCTATTATCGAATTAAAAAGGGAGCTTCTTATCTAAACATATTATAACTAATGCTTAAGGATCCGTATCTATAGATGTTCCTATAGATATTATCTTATCGTAACTCGCTTTTTACTAACCCCTATAAATCTACCGACGGTACTATATAGTCGGAACCCGTACTCGAGTCTAAAATACGAATCTAAACTTCTAGAATTATAGACGGCTATATACCTTCGATATCCTATATAATAGATAGATATACTAGGAAGACGACGTAGGAATAGTAGCTAATAATCCTAAATACGGCTACGAACGACTAAGTCGATAAGATCGGATAGGCTATAGGACGAATAGTATAGGTCTCGGGTTCTAGACGTACGCGGAAGGTTAATATAACTACTATTCGGAAGATAGAGCTAGAAGGACGAATAGTATAGGGTAGAGTTTCTTACTATAGTTACTTTAAATAGTAGGACTCGGGCGACTAGCTTAATAGTATACTTACTATCGCTCCTTTACTCTTAATTACTAAGTAACCGGCTATAGGTTATAATAGATAGACGGTATATATCCTACTAAATAGAGGGAAAACTTATATATTTAGTTATAATTATAGTTACCGGCGGTCTAGTATTAAATCTAGGCAAAAACGCCTAAAATCCCGCTAGCTATATAAGTCTAAGGTCTTTATAACTCGGGACTTCCTTAATCTCTTATACGGAGGATTAGGGAAGAATTAAAACGATAAAAGGCTATTAATACTATAGCTAGGCTTTGTTCTAGACGTACTTACTTATAGCCCGTACCTTATAGCTAGATAATATAACCTTAGGGAGCTAGTATATAAGCTCGGTAGTCTCTCTAGAGAATAGGTCTCTTATATACTTTTAATAATATTTAAGATAAATTTTAGCCGCTTTATCTTTAGGTAGCTCTATTACTACGTAAGTATACGGCGTACTTTATAGTCGATATACTGCCTCTTATCTAGCATCTATAACCCTATAACCCCTATTACCCCCTTATTACTATATTACTTACTATTCTAATAAGTAAATTAATAGTATAATATACTATAGTTTATCCTAATTATAGGATACATAGAAGTTTTTCTACTAAAGTATTTTATAAACTAAGATGCTCGCTACGATCTCCTTTTAGCTCTATTAATATCTTAAACGGGACTATATACTCTTCTATTCGGAGATATAAATATAACTAGAGGGCTAAGGGATAAGTAAAATGTCGGTTATTATATCTACTTAGCTTAAGCTAAAACGGATAAGGACGCTTTCTAGTAGGTTTAATTAGGTAGTATTAGATATCGCCTTATAGTTTAGAAGTTATCTACTTTCTTATTAGTAGGTATTAGTTATATATTATAGAAGTATCGTACTATAGTAAACTTTACGCTATTATAACTATCCGGCTTACTAAGAGCTATAATCTTATAGCTAGGGACGCCTTTAGGAAGCTAAGCGTAAGTAACTTCTTTATCTTCGTAGGCTACCTATAACTTAATTATATAGAGCTTACCCTATATTCTCTATCTACTATTTTCTATCTTTTGCGTAAGAAGGTTAAGACTCTAAGAATAGGTAAAATTAGTTATATTACGAAGGTAAGCGGGTTTAGAAAAAGCATACTTATATAGTCGGAAGCTAGGAGTAGTTAAGAAGTATAAGAGAGACTATAAGTCGGTTCTAGAATAGGTAGGCCTAAAGTAGCTAAGTACTAGATTCCGGAAATTATATTAGCGTAAAATTATATTAGCGTAAAATAGCTTCTACGGCGTAGGGAGGAGGAACTCCCTAGACGTATATCTCTATATATAGCTCCTTTAGGATAGATCTATCGGCACAGCTTTTATTTTAGCTATAGCGCTAGACGTTTCCGTATAAAAGTACTTTATAGATATACTTATTACTATCGATATACTATTATATTTCGAAGCTCGATTTAATACTTAAAATTTATAGAGTTTAAAGTTCGAGATTTAGAGTTTAGCGCTAAGACTTTTATTACTACTACTACTTTTAATAAGATTTTAATATAGTAAAAATGCGATGTCCCGTATCTCTAGCGGTTAGGAATCTTACTTTTTCTTACCTTACGCGTTACTATACTTATATTTATATACGCTATAGTAGATTTACGAAAGCTAGAGCCGCCTACGAGGTATAGAGGCATAGAAAATGCTACGTTATTAAGACTTCGACATATTCGACGCTAATTCAATTTTACGCTAATAGGATTTCCGGAATTTAGTACTTAGCCGCTTTAGCGCTTCGTCCTAGAACGCCTATAGAACGCCTATAAGATTACGTAGACTACCGAGTACCCTACGTAAATTCGGCTTCGTAGGGACGCGTTTACCTAAAATTGCGTATATAGTTCTCTATTATATCTATACCTTATTAATATTATTTATATTTACCGGTATAGCTCTTTATTACCTCTCTAAATTAATTATTAGTAACTACTCTTCTTAAAATGCCTCCTTACTGTCTCTTTAAACCGCTGTTAGCGTACCGTATATATTAAAAACTCCTCGAATCTATAGAATATAGCTACCTCCGTACGATGCCTCTTAATCTACGCCCTTAATACGTTAAAAGACTACTCGATCGGTTTATAGTCCGGTAAATAAGGAGGTAGATATTCGAGGAAATAGCTAGCTACGGCTACTACTAATTATACCTCTATCGTACGGTAAATGCTCGCGTTATCTATAACAATAATCGAGCCTACTAGTAGCTACGGTAGGACAACATTACGAAGCTAATAGATAATATCCTTAGCGTTAATCGTACCCTACTTAAGAAGAGGGCTATTAACGTAGCTATTAATCGTAATCGCTAGTACTAATAACTAGCGCTCCGATCGTTTTTTAAAGGCGACTTCGTATCCGCTAGATAACCGACTAGCCCCTATAAATACTTCCTTAAACTATTACGCTCGTTAACTACTAATTCGTCTATAAAAACTAGTCGTTCGCGCTACTAGGTAGCCGCCTTCGCCCCCTAGTAGCTCCCTAATTCCTTATTACGCTCGCTAGTAATTCTTCGAGCGACCTTCCGAGTAAAGCTATAGTATAAAAGGACGTTAAATACGGTCTTATTATAGACAATATAGCTAGTCTTATTAAAGATAAACTACGCTACCTTATCGAGGTATACATCCGGCTATTTAGTTATATATTTAACTACCTTAAGCTACTCGGCTATTATTAAAGTTAGTAGACGGCCGCGTCGTATAATAGATAGTAGATACGTAGTATTAAATAGCTCGTAGGACAACCGTATACGAGAGACAGTCTAATAGCTAAGCTTGCATTCCTTTAGTTCTATATAGATTACCGCATCTTTATAGCGGTGTTTCTACCTTATTTAATATACCGATTATAACCTCTCGATATTAGCCTCTTCGGTACGCTAGCTAGCTTCTATAGCATATAACTATTACGATTCCTTTACTATTCGGAGGGCCTATTAGTAGTTATAAAGCGTAACTTCTTTAGGCTGTTTTGGCCGGTATAGTAGAAGGCATTTACGACTAAGAACATTGCCTCTAGCTTCCGTAAGACTAGCCTATATCTACTAGATTCGATAGTCGTTCTAAGCTACCTCTATATAGGCGCTTTTAAGAGAGCTCCCGCCCTTATACTAATTGTTCTAGTACGTAATGTTATTGTTCTAACGTAAGGTTATTGTTCTAACGTAATCGTATATATATACCGGATCCGTAGTCGCGGATCCGCGGACGGCGACTACTTACGGCTTTACCGCGACTACTACTATATCTAACTACGACTACTTTATATATTATCGACATCCGTATTAGGTAAATAACTATATAAGGGCTAATAGGAGCTCTCTTTAAGCGCCTAACGATAAAGGGTACCGATAGGTACAAAACGTATTTTAGAGGCTTTAGAATTAGCTCTACGGATTAATGTAGCAAAACAACTATACTAGTTAGTAATAAAAAGAAAAAGTAGTCCGGGGATATTACCGTACTCGATAGGAATATATAGGTAAATAATTTATTGCTCTAGCGGTTCGTTAGGGCTATATAAAATAGTCTATTTTAAAAGTATATATCGAGCTAAACGTAAGCCGAATATAGGGTACCGTAATACTAAATACTACTCGTTCGATTAAACTAAATACATCCGGTAATATAGAATTACTAGCTCTCTTACCTCTAAGTATCTATTTTATTCTAGCGTAACTTTTTGTTCTAGCCTTAATTAACCCTAATCTAGCCTTAATCTAGCCGGATTTACGATAATTTACCTATATAGCTAAGCCGCGCTAGTTACTTCTTTTTGTTCTAACGTACTTAAGTTTTTGCTCTAACGTACGTAAGTTTTTGTTCTAGCTATCTAGCGTTTATCTTCTCTTCCTACTATCTACCGACTATTATCGACCCTCTACTAACTAGCTACCTACTAACGAAGCGTATCTAGTATCGAGCATCTAGTATCTACTAAGCGTAGTCGTTATAACTAGTAGGAGAAAAGGAAAAAAGGAGGTCGGTAGTTAGCGAGGCTATAGTCGTAGTCGTAGTAGTCGTAGTAGTTCGGTTACTTAAAACTTCTTCGCCGACTAGCGTATACGAGAGGCTAAGTAGCGCGCATCCGAGTAGGCTACGAGGGCGGCGTAAGAACAAGTAGGGCGCGTAAACCGAGGCGGATATTAAGGAGGACACTTTAGCGGAAGCGAGTCGTTAGAGCCGACTACTAAGGATCTAGAAGCGATATAGAGGATAGATATTAACCCGCCTTAGTAGTAAGAGGATACGCCGATAGGTAGCGATCTATCTAGTAGTACCGCTTAGCTACTATAGTTTACCTATATAGGCTGTTCTCTAAGGCGTACTCGGGTCCGTAATATATCGCCTAGTACTAATTAGCTATTCTATATTTAGTACTCGTTCGAGACTATCTACGAGGACTTTAGCGATAAGTATAAGTAGTATACTTACGGTAGATACGAAGAAGTTCGTAGTAGCTTTATATACCCGGATATACTAGAGGAGCGTCTAATCTACTACGGCTATAAGCTATATAACGTAGCCGAACCGGTACCGACTAGACCTAGCGGTAGAGGGATCGATCCGCGATACTTCGACTATATTATATATAGCTTCTCGGGAGATACGAAGTAGGAGGGTAAGGAGGACACCGGAGAGTATATATACTATAAGTAGAAGATCCTCGATATAGATCTTAATGTCTAGATAAAGTAGTATAAGTAAGGTAGTAGATATAATACCGTACGCGAGAACTTCTTCCTAGGGAAGGATACTAGCCTAAAGCGTCGAGAGTAGGATATATATAACGAACACTATATACTACGACCGGTTCTAGCATCGTTAACTAAGTAGCTAGCTCCGTTATCCTTAAAGCGGCTAGAACTATACTTCGACTACCCTAAATATATAATCTCGAGAAATAAGACCTTACTACGCTAGAGCGGAAAGTATATATACTACTACGAGCTCGTCTTAAACGATAAGTATAATACGGAGATAAAGTAGTATAGGCGGTATATACGCGATCTCGAGCGCATTAACTTCTACCCTAATAAGGATGCCTTAAAAGGTAAATATACGATGTATAATAACTACGACCGGATAAGTCGTTAATAATATACGTCTTCGACTAAGCGTCCGGCTCTAACATCCTTAAAGCGGCTAGCTCTAGTATCCGAGTAAACTACTACCGAAGCGCTAGCCTATAGTATAGTAACTCGCGATTATCTAGAGTTCTAGTATACGCCGGTACCGCTACTAGCTTATCTATAAGATTACGTATAGTACTTTAAGGCCTAATATATACTTATCTCTACTATATTAATCGAGGAACTTTAATAGCTCGTATATATAGTCGGCTAGTATCTAGGCTAGATAGATGTTTAGAGAGAGATTATTATCGCTAGCTTAGTTAAGATCTTCGATCTTCTTTACCTAGAGAAGGGCTACTAGCCGAAGGAGATCTAGATCGATGTAGTTAATACGATCGTATTTAGCTAGATAGATGTTCTTAATATCGTACGTACCGGCGAGGGTAAGAGTATTACCTTCTAGGCGGTTACGATTATAAGTAAGTGTATCTACATTCCCTTACTTTATCTAAACGTAGCTAATAGACATCCGTAGCCGGCCTTATTACCCTTTAGATTATACCCCTTAACCGTATTAGCGATAAATACGCCGAGGATCTTTATCGTATTATAGAAGCCTTATCTAGCGGTAGACTCGTACGTCCTATTAACATTACTAAGGAGAGTAAGGCTACTAACCCTAACTAGCTAGAAGAACTAGAAGCTAGTAATCGAATATACTAGATTATTAGCCTAGAGACTACTATAGAGCTAACCTTTTGCGCGTTAGTTAAGCGTATACGTAATAAGATCGGACTTCTCGTAATTAACGAGGCTTATCTTATAATAAAGTAGATTAAGTTTCGCGAGGAGTATACCTAGATTAGTAAGCTACGTAGCGGCTTAAGGCTAGATACGCCGATACTATACGTATCGGCGACTATCTCGGATAAGACTAAGGCGTTCTTATTAAGTAGCGACTCGGTAGGTATACGTCTAGTCGGCGATAGAGCGTTCTATACGTAGGTTATCCGTAGGAGCATTAATCGGCTAGATACTACGTATATTATTAAGAACATCCCGTCGAACGCGGTTAACTACGACTATCTATACTTCCTCGTACGGAAGGTAGTCGACGATAATAGCTATACTAGCCCTAGCTTAATAGATAAGGCGCTAGTATTAATCGATAGCCGTACCGCGGTTACTAACTTCTATAACATTATACGTAGATAGCTCGTTAAGAAAACGTAGGGCTAGCCGCTCGAGTATTAATATACGAACGATAGTAGTAGTAGCTATAATGTCGATAAGATCGTATCCTTCTATACTACCTATGTCGCTCTATATAACTAGGACAAGCGATATAATAAGTTTAAGAAGCTTAGCCGAGAGTCCTAGATCCGTATTATAGCTAGTACGACCGTAATTAGTACTAGTACTAACGTTCTAGATATTAAGTATATAATCTAGAATAAGATTCCTATTACTAAGGATCCCGAGGATTAGATATAGCGTCTTAGTCGGTCGCATCGCCTTTAAGATTAGGTAGACAAGAATAGTAATAAGATCTATAGTATTAGTATAACTTTCTAGGAGTATTAGCTCGATAACGAGGAGAAGTATATATATCCTAACTCCGGAGGCATATCGCTTATCCCGCCGCCTCCTAAGGAAGAGCTAGAGCTAGTACTAGCGGGCCTATTACTAACCGTATTGTCTCTACGAAGCCGTCGAGAGCGTCTAGTCCGACTTAGCTCCCGTCTACGCGAGTCCTTACTCGCTAATAAGATCCCTAGCGAGGGTAACGCTACGAATCTAGGCGAAGGCGTTAGCGGTAACGAGAGCGACCGTAGCGACAGCGAGTACGAGGATACGCTAGCTAAGAAGAAGAAGAAGAAGGCATCTAACGGTAAGAGCTTCTTTACTAAGGACGAGATTAAGAAGCGTAAGAACATACTAACTATCTTCTATAAGATCCGGAACTTATACCTCTTAAATAAGGGTAACGGTCTATACTATCGTAAGGTCTAGAATAAGTATCTTAGTAAGGAGCGATGCTAATATCTATAAGATCTAATCCTAGACGATAAGTATTATAATATATATAATCTAGAGCTCGAGAAAGAATATAATCTCGACTTACGCCTACTACCCGGTCCTAAGAAGCTATTAAAGCTAATAGTCGATTCGCGCCGCGGTATTACCTTAGTATTTATCGAGGATTAGGCTACGAAGAAGTCTACGGCTACTAGCGGCATATTTAACGAGGACAACTTCGATGCCGAGCTACTCTATTTTACGATCCCTACCGACTTCTATATATCTAAGAGCCTATAGTACTAGCTATATAATATCTTCGCGAACATTACTAAGGATTAGCCTAGTATAACGGACAAAGAAGTCTTTAAAACTATACTACTTCTTAATAACTAGTCGGAGTAGTAGGATATCTAAGAGTTAATAATCTACCTTAACTAGATCGACGTTTATTATAAGTAGGAAACTATCTATAAGGCTAAGGAAGTAGCGGAGAAGGAGGCTAAAGAGGCTAAGAAGGCGAGGAAAGCGGTACTCCGCGCTACTATCTCTTAAGTATAGATAGTCTAAGGCACCGATCGTATAGCTATAGATACTCGTCGTAAGGCTACCTAGGGGAATATCCGGAACTTAGCGGATCTTAATTTATTATATATCTAAGCTAACGTTCGAGTAACGAAGTAGGCCTAAGTAGCCTAAACTTAAGTAGCCTAAACTCTAGTAGGTCCGACTCTAGCTCGTCTACTAGGCTAGTAGACTCTAGTAGGCTAGTAGACTCTAGTAGGTCCGAATCTATTAGGTCCGACTCTAGTAGGTCCGACTCTAGCTCGTCTACTAGGCCGGAATCTAGCACCTCTATAGATATAGAACCTAGTAGGTATCGTAGCTAGTCCGGCGAGTACTCTAATCGCTAGTCTATCGACTACTTTACCTACTACTCGTCGTCGATCTATACTAGCTCTTACCGGCGTAACCGGACAGAAGAGTATTATTAAAGAATAGTAAACCGTAGAGGTAGGCGGTCTAGCTATACGCGTATATATCCTTTTACTAGGTAGAGATACGGCTACCGAGGTTCCTCCTACCGGCGAGTAATTATAGGCTATACTAGAGACGGTGTCGCTTAGGAGTAGCCGGGGTCGTAAGCGCTCCTTTACGGCGAAGAACCTATAGGGTATAAATCGCGATAGTAGTCCGAGAGGTTAAAGTAGGTAGAGACCGAGGAGGTATAATCGGAATGTCCGGTATAGCTTAGGTCGACTAGTAATCGGTAGGAACTATAGTCTCTTTATATTAAGAATACCGTATATATATCGTAGAGCTTCCGTAGACTCGATAAGAAGTTCTTATCTAGCCTCGCTTCCTAATAACTACCTCTCTTACTCTTAGACTTTCTACTTTAGCGCGCTAATATATTGTTCTAATAGTAGACTTATTGTTCTAGTAGTAGTCGACTTATTGTTCTAAGCGCCTTAGAATTTAACTTTATCGTAGTAGGCTTAATTCTAGTAGGCTCGGTCGTAGTCGTAGTTAGTATCGTAGTTAGTATCGTATAGAGGTAATTTCCGCTATCGTATAAGGATAGGTTCCGTAGGAGTCGTATAAAGATATATTATCTATTCGAAATAGATGCTATCGTAAAGAGCGGCGTCGAGGTTAATAATAGGACGACTCGGGAAGGAAGCTAAGCGGGGCTACCTCTACGCGCGTTTAAATCGCTTTATATAGGCGAATTTTCTATTACGTCCTAAACCCTCCTACTATTATCCTCGATATATAATATACTTTATCTTCTTCTCTTCTTTAATATATCTCGCTAACGCTAACGCTAACGCTAACGCCGACTAATCCCTTATATTTATTATCCTAATACGAATCGCGAATCGCGTTAGGACAATAAATACCTACTATCTATAATTATACCGGATTCGATCGACTTTATAGCTTACGAATCTCTCCGAACCTTAAATCTACGAATCTACGAATCTAGCTATACTAGTAATAGATAGACTCGACCTAAGATTAAAGTTAAAGATTAAAGATTAAAGATATAACTAAACTAGCTCGTTTTAAGACTATCTACTCGTATACCTCTCTACCGACGCGATAGCGAGAGCACTTAACCGACGCCTTACCCTTCTCGAATAGACCGGTAGCCTTATATCTACCTACTTCGTCTACTACTTACCCGTCTCTTATAGCTAGTATAGCTCTATAGAGCTAGAGCTAGAAGGTCGACCGCGACCCTATTATTATTACTAAGGAGGAGGAGGAGCTAGTACTTAAGGAGGCGGCGGAGCGGGTTCTTCTTCTACTTCGTCTATAAATTCGAACGGATCGGAGGATAGTAGTAGTAGTAAGCTACGGCGGCGAAGAGTAGTAGGCTACTACGGCGGCGAAGAGTAGGACGGTATAGGGTAGAAAGGCGACTAGAGGTAGGACTAGTAGCTCTTAGTAGTAATAGTAGTAGCGGAGGTAGTATTAATAGCGCGGGCGAAGGAGAAGATAAGCCGAAAGGTCGCTAGATAGGGGTAGTATACGGAGCCGGAGTATCTTCGTCGGTATATACGGCGACGTCGTCTAGTAAGGCGTCTATATCGACCTCGATAAAGGGAGGAGAAGGGCGCGACATCTTATTATTAGAGTTATTGTTCTAAGCTAGCTACGAGTAAAACTAAGGGCTCTATTTCTTAACTTATTATTCTAGAAGTAAAGCAATTCGAGGCAACGGCTCCTAGACTTATTATTCTAGTAACGAACGACTTTAAAGGTACTTTAGAACGGAACGAGGAGGACATATTACTAAACGCTAAACGCTAAACGCTAACTCTATTCTA
>AFIV01000416.1:0-10355 GCA_000223765.2 Zymoseptoria ardabiliae STIR04_1.1.2 | reverse complement strand
AAGGGTGGGGAGGGGGATGGAGAGGGGGATGGGGATCCGTTGGAGGGGATTCCCGTGGGGATTCGGGAGTTTATGAAGACGGAGAGGAAGTTGAAGCAGCGGCATCGCGAGGCCGGGGAGGTGTGGGAGAAGGCGTTGGATAAGGACTTGCGGGCGAGTGTTTGGGGGAGTGGGACGTGAAGGATGGGGATGGATTCATACGGGGGTTTCTTTCCGACCACCGGAGATCATCCTTCAACACGATGGAACGAACGATTTTGGCGGCGACACACCGTTGAGAGGTGTGGAGCAAGCACTTTTGACGGCACTGTTTCTAGCTTCTGCCCTCACGCATCGACCCGGAGCTTTTGGCCATAACCCGCGCGCAAGACTGCACTCGCTGAGAAGCCACTCGTGTTCACAGGAGACGATCCTACGCAACGCGAGACCGCCGGAGCGACGTACTACACGGAGATCCTGTTGCCACCGTGCCAACGAGGGGAGTGATATGCTGCAACGCGAAAGATCCGGCGAGCATCAGATTCAGTGGATCTCATTACCCGCCAGATTCATCATCACCCGCCGACACTCGCACCCGCGAGCATTGCCCACTTCGAGTCTAATGAGCGAGCCCGCCCGAGTCGGCGCGACAGCGATTCAGTATGATTCCGACCAACAACCTTTGTATTACCGAGCGAGGTTGGTCGAAGAGAGAGAGAGAGAGAGGACCGTCGGGATATCGACTGGAAAGTCCCCCCCCCACGCGACAGCATCTCACATGTCGACGGAACCGATGTGCTGCTCTTGGCGGGTACGCTCATCGGTTGTTGGGTGTATGGCCGGTCCATAATGGGTGGCGGACTGGTATACTGTACTGTACTGTACTGCACTGCGGGTTGGAGATGTGTAGATGCCGTGTTACGTTTGTTGGTTTGGATGCGGGGAGAATCGTACGTGTACCTAGGTCATGGGTCTCAGGTCATGGTGTGATGTGAAGATGTTGGCGGACGGATGTACTCCCAACGGTGAGGAGGGGAGGGTAAAGGTGTGAACGTTTTGCTGCACTGTCATCATTCGACGGTTGACTTGCTCAATTTTCATCGACTAGGTCTTTTGCCTAGGCAGTGAGTGCAGTGATTTTCGCTCAGCACGTACAGCGTATGACGATCACGCGGGAGGGAACATGATTCGGAAAATCTTTGCTCTCCTCCTCCATGTGCTATATAAAGCCTATATCCCGTCTGTTCAATGTAAGTCACAATTAGATCGATCGACATCACCGCATCGGTCTTCTTCGCATCACGCTCCGGTCAAGTTGAAGAGATGAAGACTTTGTGTCCGCACGCCGCTCGTATACGATGCGAAGTCAACCAATCAACCCAACCTCGCGACCAACGCTCGCAGTCCCACTCCGCCGTCCCACTCCGCCGTCCTACCAACGTCCAACCAAAAACGTCCAATAAGTAAGCGGCAGACTGGTAAAGGTAGATCCAATCCAATCCAATCCAATCCAACCCCTGCCGTCATCATCCACAATCATCCACACATCATCATCACAATCCCCACCGGCCTCAATTCCGGTCATCCACCACGGGGCACTTATGCAAATGCGTGCAGGTGTCTGTTGAAAAACTCTCTCGACGCCGCTGGGACGTGATTTGGTCGCCTTGGTGGATGCGGTGGAGGATGCGATTGGAGTACTGTAGAGAGGGATTGGGGCGACGAGGTTAGTGGGAGGAGATGGTTTTGGATGTTGTGATGGATGGGATGATTGAAGGGATGGATGGATGGTGGTGAGTGAGTGATGATGATGGAGGGATTGGTGCTGGAGGATATTTATTATTTGGGAGGGAAGGGCGACAAAAGGTCGGATGTGCGGGTCGCCATTCCGAGGGTTTGTATGGGATTTCTACAGATCAACCGACCTGTCTCGTAACTATTGTAGTGTTATATCATCAAGCATGCTCTCCATCACCGCCACGATGCCCGGCACTTCATCGCGGTGCCAGACTGCCAGTTTATTAATCGAACAAGAACAAAATGACGGGGACTGGCTCTCCACCAGGCCGGTCCCGACGGCGGCGTTGTCCGGCAGACTCCCCCCCCTCCCCCTCCCCTCTCTCTCTCTCTTTCGGGAACAACCCCGTCCAAACCTGCGACGAACGGGTCTCCCTCTCAACAAAACTCCCGTCTCCTCTCTCTCTCTCACACACACGCGTTGATACTTGCATCTTCCTTGCTCTCATCCCTCGCTCCCATCGCGCCTCGAGTGGAGAGTCTTCGCGGTTTGGCCCATGTGAGAGAAAAATGATGGAAAAAAAAATGCTGAAACGAGAATAGTTTTTTTTTGACTCGGGTGGGTGGGTGGATCCCTGTTCACCACATTTTATTGTTTGGAGAGGAGGGGCCGGGGCGGTGTCTGTGGTTTTTTTTTTCGGATCGTCATAGCTACCTACTGGACGGACTGGAGGTGCTGTGCTGTGCTGCTTGTTGAGGGAGGAAGGACCTCCTTTATATCAGGGAGCCTCCTTTATATCAGGGAGTTGGTGGATGGATGGGTGGGCTTGGTGGTGGAGTGGATCTCGGAGTGCTCGGGTTCTTTGCTTGCCACGACTCGTGCGAGCGGCGCAAGGCGCAAGGCGGATGGCGGATGGCGGATGGCGCTCCTCTCGTGGGCGGTGTCGCACGGTAATTTGAAAATGGTCTTCCTTGCAATTGTAAGGTAGGACGAGTGATTCCTCTGCGATGACTGGACGCACGAATGAATCAAATGAGATGCGGTCTTTTCCCAAAATCCTGCGACCACTCACCCAGCTGCGAGCCTCTCACAACAACATTTCATCATTATTACACAAGCTACATACCTAATATAACCTTCTCGCACAAGCTGTTTAGCGCAAACGGTGTACAAGTCTTCTTATTATTCCTGGGACCCAACGATCACAAGTCTGATTTGACCGTTCTCATCTCATCATCCTGCATCCTGCATCCTGCATCCTCGTCCGGGCGGAACGTGGAAGAACCACCGCGCGGGCGGGCGGGCGCTTGCGAGGCCCTGCACACATCCAGGGAAGTTGCTTGGAAGGAACGCTCGGGTTGGTATCTGGGACCCGTGAATGGTTGGTTGGATGGAGCCATGTTCCGCAAATGAAAAGGTCCCGAACGCGTTGGATTATTAGAACTACCTAGGGCTTCTCGGTAATGTGTCAGAGAGAATCTCGCTTGCGATTGCACACTCGACCATGGGCGGACATTGATTCGCTGCGGGAGTGCTTTGCAGCAGATGTCGAATTCGTCAATTCCTTGCGTATATCTGAAGCAAGCCACACACACACGGGGCAAGGGGGGGGAGGATCAGTCGATGGGCTGCAAGGCGAAGCTTATTGGGACACGACAGCCGTACCTGCATCACATCCACCGCACACCCCCCTGCCGAACCGGTTTCGACAAGTCATCGGGCTTGGTTGGACGTGGCCGGCATCCGGGTGTTTGTTTGAAAGAGAGAACTCTGAGCGGGGGATTGAAACTGGAGATGTGTGTGGAGGAGGTCGAACTGTACGATCGCAGTTTGAACGACCGATGGATGGGGCGGGGCCAACAATTTCTGTATCAAACAACGACAACGACGTGTGCCATTCAATCATGTAAACTGTAGACAAGCAACTGCCAGCCGTGTAGAAATCGACAGTCGAATGGGACTGAGATTGGCAAGGATTCATGCTGACTTTGGGTCGGCGGGCGTTAGTGTGCTGAAAATCCAGCCCTGGGTGAGTGGTGACTGGCGGACGGGGGAGCTCCCTCGATCTCCTGATTCCCAGACCCGGCAGTCCAATCCAATCCAATCCATTGCACGGTTCAACTTTTCTTCCCTCCCGTCGACAACTAACCGCGACGCGGCTCCCCGTTCCCTAATCCACCGTCCGTCCCAATCTTTTTGCTTTGCCAACCGTCCACTCCCACGCCACGCCATCCATCCATCCATCACACGCGCTCCCGTCTGCCTTCTCGCCTCCGACACAAACAAACAAACGACCTCGCCAACACCGCCGTGCCATTGTCAATTCCATCAAACTCGACTGCAGCACCACCACCACCACGAGGGAGAAGCCACGCCGGATTCCCCATTCCCCGATCGAAATCGCGCACAACACACTCGTTTGAACATCGCCATTCCGCCGGGTACCTGCGCCACACGCGTGTGCATCCCCCATCACAACACACAGCATCTCCCGACCACGAAAATCATCGACGACGACTTCGACGACACTGCTCCGTCCAGCTCCCCGAACACCGCGCACGCATGAACCCTGCATCCACTGGCCATGCTGCATGATCGGAACGGTATTTGGAAGTTTGCTACACACGCTGTAGTCACTCGAGGATAGTCGACGCAACTTTCGGGATTCCAATCTTGCGCGCTGTGGTGCTTTACGACTCTGCACCCTGCTTCAGCTCCACCTCCGCCGCTCCTGCGCCCGACAGCATTCGACGCGCGGTGAGGTTGCACCGGTATTTGGCGTCAGCAGACCGGCCAGTCCGAGAAAACAGTCTCGAATCACACTCTTTTGGTATGTAAAGGTGGATTGCGCATACACACACTTTGCTCCTCTGCGCTCTTCACTCAACCCGCTCGATGTGCTGTACTGACCTCCACAGCAGCACCATGAACAAATTTCTCAAGAAACGCAATGGCGAGCCCGCGCCGCTCAACACATACTCCAATGACGCCGCGCTCGCCTCCCTGACCAGCCTTTCATCACTCTCACCTGGACTCAAGAAGTCGAGCACCAGCCGATGGAAGAAGAGCAAGAAACCACAGCCCGAGGCGCCCGCCGCGCCAGTCACACTGCCTATGCTATTACCCTCCGATGACTTTCGTACGAGTCTGCTCATGCCGAACCTATCCGCTCGCTTCAGCATGCTTCGAGAGCAAGACGACCCGAGGTCCAAAATCGGCAAGGCGAGTGACGACAGCGTGCTTCAGCCAAAGAGAAGATCACGACTGAACGACTTTGGCTGGGCTTCGACGGGTCTCTCAGATATCGCCGAGGTGTCATCACTCCGCAATGGCTCGCCCATCATGCCGCCCTTTGCTCGTCGCAGCCGAGAGATGTCCTACGCCTCGGACGATGGAGGATACACGAGCGAGGCAGAAGCCACAAACACCAGCGTCATGAGCCGATCACGGCCAGGTGAAGGCAACGTCCTCTTCGGCGGTCGACAAAAGATCTACAAGATTGCTGGAAAGGGCGGAGCGACCAGCAGGGGAAGGCTGGTGTACGATGACGATGTCGGAAAGTCAGCATTTCAACAATACCGAGCGCGAGAGCGAGATTTCGACGAATCCCAGTCCAGTCGACCGTCTGATGACAGCCAGGGTTTTGACTTTGGTTTGCAGTCGTCTGAGACTGGCGACCAGGATGATTCCCCTTTTGGCACAAACGACTCGGCAAAAGATTTCTCACACTCACTGTCCTTTTCAGGGTTCGACAAGAAGCGGTCGACCACTTCCTCCACCGCACGTTCCGATGCACGATCGTCGACAGCGGCGACGTCCGTCACTTCACAAGGTCCTCACAGTGCAGCTCCATCACCGGCGCATGCACCCGCATCAATGGTCTCGCCGCCGATCGCGACTTCCTCCGACCGTTCGACCACCAAAGGTCGCAGGCTGTACGATCAAGGACTGGACCAGCACATGCACGAGCAGCAAAATTCGGCCATGAGTCGATTGAACACGATTCAGCAGCAGCGAAGCTTGAGTGGGCCGAAAACGTCTCCTGTATTGCACAGCACTAGAAGTGCCGGCAATCTTCACGAGCGAGCGCCTCACCCAGTCTACGCTCTGCAAGCGCCGTTACCGGCAGGTCGCACGTCGCCTGGCATCCCGAGACTGAACACATTGGGCTCCACACGACGTGGAAAGATGAGTCCGACTCCCGCCAGCGGACCACAGTCGCCATTGGATGAAGAGATCGATGCGCTCTCGCAAGCGTTGGAGCCAGCGGATCGAGGCAAAGCCACGGCCATGGGCGCCTTCAACAAGCCAGCACACGCATTCGACGAGAGGCAATACCTCGAACGACAACAACAGCTTCAGCGGTCGAATTCGAGCGCTGTGATCAAGAGTAAAGCAGCGCAGATGGCCGAATCCGCGGCACAGCGACAAATCGACCGCGCTGAGCAAAACTCCACACCCGCGTCGACATCTCCCGAACCGCAATCGCTGTCACGGGTGGACTCTCCGGCACAACAGAAAGAGCCGAGCAAAGCATACAACGTCTTTCAGAACGCTGCTAGTCAGATGGCCTCGACCGGTGGGCCACCAGCACCACCAAAGGCTCCATTACCAGATACGCACAAGACATTTTTTGGCAACATCAGTGCCAGTGAAGATGAGGATGAGGACGAGTCAAGCAAGATTGCACAGTCGTTCAACTCGTTGGATTACGGACACGGTCCTGGAGCAGGCCGATGGCAACCCACAGCGCTGCGGCCGGTTTCCGAGCATCCGGCTTTGAGGAATCACGGATCGAAGTCGAGTCTGGCGGAAGAGGACGAGGAGGCGGAGGTGAAGAAATTCGATCCCACCGCATTTCTGCGACCCGATCCAACCAAGCCATCGACAACCTCACCCAAAGTTCCAGACTCGCCAACAATACCTGAGGTGCAGCAGAATCTCGGCGGAATGATGCGCCATCTCCGACAGAGGAGCAACCAGTCGTCTGTGTATTATCCCGAGGATGGCCAACACAGTGACGATGACCGACCCGACGTGCCTGAACTTCCATCTCACTTGAGCAACATGGTGGACATGCAGCAATCGGTCCGCGAGTCCCAGTACAGTGCTTCGAATCCGTGGGATCTGGACGAAGCTCGCAGCTCTGGTGCTGCCGAGAGGAGCACGACCAGCCTGGTTGGCAGCTCAAGAACTGGGTCTGGAGCTCCACGAGAGCGCTCACAAACTCGCGCAGGCGCGGATCGCGCGGTCTCTGGAGTATCGTCATCACAAGACGATTGGCAGAAGGAGCTACGAAAGCAACACAATCGCGAAGCCAGCACTGCCACTCAGCAGGAGAGAGATGCCTTTGAGAACGAGCTGGCCGCACGTCGGAATGCTATCCAGGAGAACATCAAGAGCATGGTTGAGCGAAACGAAGGATCCCGTGGCACTAGTCCTGCGGGGGGTCCCTTGAGAGGCGCTCTCGGGATATTGAAATCGAAATCTAGCAGAGACTCGATGAATGTGCCGAGCAGTTCCAGATCGACGAGACACCTCGGGACATCGGATCGAAAAGCGAGCAATGCCAGCGCTCACAGTCCGAACGAGTCACCGCCACAAATGCCAACCGCTCAACATCCGGCTTTCAAGAAGGGCGGGACCGATAGCGATGGCGAGATTTGCTACGAGCGCAAGATGTCGTCCAGTCGGCCACGTCCATCCATCTCCAGCCGCGATCGCAGTCTGTCATCCGCCACGACGAATGGAGGGCGGTCGCAGAGCCGCGCGGGCAACATTCGCGACGACCTCGAACGCGGCAGAGCAAAAGGTTTGGCTCTGAGCACAACAGGATCACCACCCCTCAACCAGTCTCCCGCGATGACATCGGCCGAATTCGATCACAATCCCTTTGACCGTGAGAACAGCGCACCGCAGCAACAGCAGAGAGGTTTCGACCCCAAGGCCGCACTCGCCTACCAACAAAACTATGCGCAGAACAACCCGCGTCTGACCAACTCTGGCCCCTCGTCGCCGCTCCTCACCTCCAACCCATCGTTCCCCTCCATCCGACCTTCCGTCACCTCGCAACCTGGGTCGCACAACTCCTACGCCACCAACTCCCCTCCTCAATCCGCCCACAGCACTCAGCCGTCCTACAACCCGAATATCCTCGCCAACACCCGCCCGGGCCAAATCCTCCGCAAGAAGACAATCTCCAAGTCCGACATCTCCGAACCGACTCTCATCTCCTCGACCTCCAACATCGACACCGTCGAACTACCCGCCCGCGCATCTCAAGATCAAGCTTCCGCCCCGCCAATCCCACCCATCAACCCGCGCCGCCGCGGCACCGCCAAGAAATTCTTTGGTCGCACCCGCAGCGGTGCGGATGATAGCGAAGATGGAAGTGGCGGCCGTTCCGGAGCGAGGAGTCCGATCGACCACGTCAGCCCGGGAATCGGATGGGGTGGCAGTATGGCGCAGATGACGGAGCAGGAGAGGGACGAGTCGATGGATAATTCGAGGAGCGGGTCGCCGTTTGTGTTTCCGGCTTCGAATGTTGTGAGGTTGCCGAATGCGGATACTGGGAAGAAGATGAGTGGTCACGTGGCGAATGGGGCCAAAGGGGAGGAGAGGAAGGAGAGTTTTGCTGGGGCGAGGGTGGAGAGTCCGCCGGAGATGAAGCATGATGGGGCGATGTTTTGAGGAGGAGGAGAGTGAGATGGAATCATAGGAAGAAAGGAGAAATACCAAGGAAAGACGATTTCTTTTTCCTGTTTTTGTCGTTTGTTTCTTGCATTCGAGGTACCAAATGGCGTTCGCTCGAGCTCACGCTCGCGATGGCAGGTTAAGAGATGGAAGATGTTTCACTTGAGAGAGAGAGAAAATGAGAACCGGCTCGCATCGCAGAGAGCATGAGCGAGAGATGACCGGGGAGATGTGGAAAGGAGAGGAGAGCCCACAAAGACGGAGCGAACGAACACGAATTATAATCACGAACACAAAGCCGGAAGTTTTCTCGGCCAGGACGACAGGCGGCGCATTCTTTTGCTTTCTTTTGGGGGGGAGGGAGAATTTCACTTTCACTTTCACTTTCTTCGACGACGACGACATATCCCTGTTGTGGGCTTTCTTTTCAGCGATGGGGGGGTTTTCTTTCGAGCAACAGGACGGGCGGGAGGGCTGATGCGAGGGAGGGAGGGAGGCTGGCTGGCTGGCTGATGATGATGATGTTGTGTGTGAGAGGGTTGCTTTTGCTTTTGCGATTTTTGTAAATGTACAATGCATTCATTGATTTGAGCGGCTTTGATCAGGCAGCGCGGCACACGACGGATAACCAAATTTTTTGCCCCTCGCACCAAGGAAGGGATTTTCATTTATGAATGAAAGAACCTTTTTTTTTTCTTTCTATATATTCCTACCTCCCCAAGTCAGGCGCTGGAATTTCTCGGTTGGAAGGAATAGATTCGTTAAGATAAGGAGGCAAGAGGTAGTAGTAGTAGTTAGTACTCGGGAGAGTGCTCCTAAGCCGCCCCCTTCTCCATCACGACAACGCGATGATGGGATGCTCTCCCTCGGGTCTAACTTTAGGGGGAGGTAAGCCTGCATTATTCTATCACGAAGACGATGTTTTTTTTTTTTTTTATTCCATTTAACTTTTTGGAGCTGTTGATACTTCTCCCCTCCCTCCCTACCAAAGCAAGCGCTCGCACGCATCGCGACGAACGACGAACGACGAACGACGAACCACCCCTTTGGAAGCTCCGTGATTGAAGCTCGTGATTGAAGGGGGAGGTATGGTATGATGATGATGTTGATGATGATGTTTCATCCGTTGGCACAGGCGCATCGACCGCCTCCGTTGAGGAGCACGCTTTTTTTCGGCAATGTCAGCTCACACACACACACACACACATCGTAGGACCCAAGAAAGAGGCAAGGAGGAAATTGATTTTATTTACCATTGCGATCGGGTGTAGCCCTCGGCGTGGCAGGGACGGTCGCAGGAGTCGGCGAAGGCGGTGTTGCAGGTTATCTGTAGTTCCGCGTTAGGAGGTGGATATGAGGGGGGGAGAGGGAGGAGATGGGTAGGGGGGTACCTCTGGGCCGAGGTAGACTGCGGAGGTGGTTGGGGCGAGGAGGGTGAGGAAGAGGGCGGTGAGGAGGGTGGTGAGGTTCTTCATGGTTGGTGGTTGGCGGCTTCGTCGTTTGATGATCGTTGGCTTCGTTGCTGGAAGGTGGATTTGTGATTGTTTTGGCTTCAGTAAGGTAATGGTCGTCCAGCAGAGTCCGACGGCACTTGCCCTTCTTTTTATATGCTGGTTTGGTTTGGCCGACCTCCGATGGAACTAACAACCGGCCGCGGTCGGTTTCGCGGTCAAGGATCTTGCAAATCGCCGCGCCTCTCTACTTCGTAAACTCACCTTGGCGTTGCACCGTTGCACCTTGGCGTAACTTATGTCCAAGAGAGCAGAGGGTAAAAATCGCTTTGAATACTGAGATGCCGGGTACAATAAATGCCCGATATCCGATGTTCCTTGCTCTGAGTCTCACCCAAGAACCCCCGCCGGTCGTTCGGCCCTGCCACAAGCAATAATAGACATCTCCATCCCTCACTCCCTCACTCCCTCACTCCCTCCCTCCCTCCCTCCCT